>ML776572.1:2973645-3009353 GCA_009831015.1 Picea engelmannii
ATTGTTGACCAGTTGTTGAAGCAATCCATGATATTGTGACCTTCCCATTTTAAGTTTAAATGATAGAGAGAGAAAACTTGATTCCATACCTCCTTTTTGAAAGGGAAGTGGATGAGGATATGGTCGATGTCTTCAGTATTACAGTTGCAAAGTTGACAGATCCTCGGGCCCTACCAACCTTTTTTCTGAAGCGGGTCCTAAGTGAGCACCTTGTGATTTGCAACCAGCCACAGAAAAAGCTTTATTTTAAGTTGAATCTTCCATTTCCAGATATTTTTTAAACATTCGTTGGTCAATGGGATGTCTAGAGAATTTATGAGTGCTTTGTAGATGTTCTTCACAAATATGTTGCCGAAGGAGTCGCCCCCCGTCCACAATAGGGAATCCTCTTTGTTCCTTAGAAGGATGTATGCGCCTCTTAAAGTCATGCAGTAAGAGTGCCACTATGTTTCTAATTCACCCGTGAGGTCGAGCGCATCAGTGTTTTTCCAAATCTCTGGAAAGGAACCCATGTTGGAGGGGTCACGCAATTGAGCTAAAACTGTAATAGTATTTATGTTCAGATGAGAAATCAAGGAGGCAAAAAGGAGGGAACAGTCCTCCAAGCCAATTAATTTGTCCCTGGCAATTAAAATATGTTGACTCGATCCTGGGATCCATCGCAGCTAGTGAAGAAGGACATGGATATTGCTCGTGAGGCCATACCAGAAACTAGAGGCTGCATTATGCTTGTGGGAGGATTTTCGAAACCAGGCAGTCACAGTAGTGTTTTTTAAATATTTGTCCAGGAGAATGTCATGCCATAAACCTTCGTGTGTTATGGATCGCCAGAGTGTGTTGGCAAGAATATCCAAATTGAAAAGAGAAAGGTTTTGTAGCCCCCAACCTCCCTGATCCTTTGGCTTTGATAGTAGATCCCATCTATAGAGGTGGAACTGGTGTTTATCGATATTTCCTTTCCACAAAAAATCGAACATCAGTTTACGAATTCGAATTAGAATTTTGCACGAGATACGCTCCAAGGACATCCAAAAGACCAATTGGTTTTATAGCACATGTTTTACCAATATAAATTGACCTCCCAGTGATAGCTAATTGTTACACCATATCCCAATTTTCTTTTCAAGTTTTTCCACAAGCCAATGTCAGTCAACAATTTTTGGGGAACCTGGCTTTAGATAGTATCTGAGATACTTGAAGCCCGAGTTTAGTTCGACAAAGGATAAAGGAGTAGCCATCTTGAAAGGAATGAGGTATGCCTCTTCTTGACCCCAGTAGTGAACAGTTGTTTTTGAAATGTTTATGCTCAGTCCAGAAACCAAACAAAATAACTGTAGGATCTCAGATATCGTTGTCCACTATGTGAGATTAGCCTTTGAAAAAATTAGTACATCGTCTATAAACAGAATATGAACAATATTTATAAAATTTGAAACCTTTATACCTGAAATTTCTCCTTTGGATATGCTCTTTTTAAACATAAGGCTAAGTCCCTCCATGATCAGAATAAATAAATACGAGGAAAGTGGGCAACCCTGCCGAAGCCGCCTTTCACTCTTGAAAAATTCCTTCTCCTTGTCGTTTATCAACACAGCAAAACTAGTGCTAGTAACGTAGCTCATGATCCAATCAGTCAAGTGTGTGCCAAACCCTGCTGTGAGTAAAATCAGTCTTAGGTACTCCCAGTCAATATTGTCATAGGATTTTTTTAAATCCAGTTTCATCACCAGTGACTTAATGTTATTTTTTTTTATGCTATGTAGACTTTCGTGGGTTGTTCCAATAGCATCTTGTATTCTCCTTCCTTGAAGGAACCCCAACTATTCAACTGAGAGGCATATTGACAAGATCAGCTTGATCTTATTTGCAATCACTTTGTAAACAAGATTGCATAAGGAAATTGGTCGGAAGTCTTCAAAAGAGACAAGCTTATTTGCCTTTGGAATAAGTGCTAGAAAGGTCGAATTTATGCCCCAACAAAGATGGCCTTTCCTCCTCGATTCCTCCACCATGTCGAGTAAATCAGCACCCACGAGATCAAAGAAGGTGTTGAAAAATTCAACTGGCCAGCCGTCAGGGCCAGGGATTTTTTCTTTTTTGAAAATGGTTAAGACTATTTTTAATTCCTCCATGGTAACCGATTTGTACATGGTTTCATCTTACTCCTCGTCAACCATTTTCAGTTACAGACTAGTGATGCTGACCAGGTCGATAAAATTTGTCCTTTATTTGGCTTTAAAGAAATTTTTGAAGTAGTTGACCACCTCCTCCTTTATCTCCACCTGATCTGTTAAGTGAACATCGTTGGCAATTATAATGTCCCACACATGTTTCATATTCCTATTAAAATTGGCCAGCCTGTGAAAATAACTAGTATTGTTGTCATCGCTAGATATCCAAGTAGACCTGCTTCTAATTCTCCAAATCTCCTCCTCGCCTCGACGAAGAGTATTTCTGTTATATTCCATTTTTCACAGGTGTTTTTCCTCCTCCATAGACAAATGATTGTCAGCGATTTTTGTTAGATACAACTTTATCTCCAATTCCAAATTAACCAAGAGAGCCTTCTCACAGGCCTTTAGTTCTTTGTTCCATATTTTTGTTTGTGTTTTTAACTCTTTCAATTTCCAAACAAGACGTTATTTATTACCCTCCAAAAGAAATCGAGGGTCATTCTAGACAAAACGGACCAAATTTGAATAAGTTAAATCCTGCAACCACAACACATTAAATTTAAATGGGAAGGCCTTGAAGAAAGGCGAAGTTTCCAATTCAATAAGGATCGGTGCATGGTCTGAGACAAAGGGATACTCCACCCATGACCGAGATAAGCATGTAGCAAACAAAAGACCTTCAGAAATCAGACCCCTATCTAGTTTTATGGCAATAGCATCATGACTAGATCTATCGTTATGCTAGGTTGGGACCAATTTGGTTGGCTTTAAATCAATCAGCTTATTGGATAGAAATAAGTCCTTGTAGAAATCAATAGTTTGACCAGGAACTAAGGAACCTTCCCAATTCTCCTCAGTAGATAAAATGATATTTAGGTCTCCTGCTAGAATTAATTTGTTGGTAGAGAGAATGTCGCTAGCAGCCAAAGTATTCCAGAAATTATTTCTATCCTGACATGACCCATACACGTTTAGTAGGGCGACCTCCATCTGAGAAGAAATACATTTACCTGTTAGAAGAATACCCCCGACAGTGAGATAGGGGACCAAGTCATATAGATTTGGATCCCAGGAAGCAAGTAATCCCCTGGAATTCCCTATGGAATTAACAGCAGTAGTCACCCAATTAGGTCGCAGAAGATGAAGAAGATATCTAGAATTTTGTTCAGTAGAGAGAGTCTCTTGTAGAAATAAAATGTCAAGACGAGTTCTTTCCAGAAGTCTACGTAAGGAGGAAACTTTGAGGGTGCCTCCAATCCCCCGAATATTTAGTGAGAGCAGTAACATCACTTGGCCCTAGCATGGGCCTTCATTTCTCTAAGGGCCCCACTGTCTGAAGGAGGAAGAACGTTATCTTTATTCTATTTGATATGGCTCGATAAATTCTTACGAGAGCTTCAAGTTTTGATAGGAGAAAGTTCTACTCCAATACCTTGAGACCATGCAAAGACCTTACCCCCTTTACTAGGTGTGTTTGTAGAAGAAAAACCGATTTCGGCCATAGAGGCCACAACTGCCTTTCCTTGATAGATTTGCAATGGGACTCGACCAGATGGGTTCTTCAAATGGGGTAATAAAGTATCTAGAACAACATTTAGATTTTTGTCAGCCTCCTTGATCCGGATTATTTTTGGCATGAAATGAGATCGGAGATATAATAAATAAATGCACAGAGATATCGCAGATATTCAATAATATAACAGACATATATCAGAGATGCAACCATAAACACAGAGATACAGTAATACACGATTTCTATTAATGAAAAAAATGTACAGAGACTGTAAAAATACAGAGTGGAAGACTTGCTAGAATGGTGGCAGCTTATTTTTTAGAAGAGATGTGACGGCTACTCGCATTCGCAAGAAGATGATTAAAATGAGACTCTGAAGGCCTTTTTAAAATAAACCAGAATGTCAAAAACCCTAGACATCCAAAAACCTAACCCTAGGAGATGAAGCGCCAAAAGTCATGTGGGTCCCGTTTGGGTAAGTGAGTACATCAACTTCCTGGGGTCGTAACTTTTGTATATGATCTTTGTTTTAGGCATATGATAGCTCGTTGGAAAGGTGTCGTCAAGGAGATTCATTTTGGGGGTTCAATTATGCCCCCAAATATCATTGAGAACCTCAGTCTTGAAAAAAATTCATTTGGGCCCTCAAAATGGCCCCGGAAGTTAAAAACTGCTAAAAATAGTAAATTGCCAAAATTGCCAGAAAACTGTTTTGAGCCAGTCGGAAAAGGTGGGTGGCCACCAATATCCACCTGGATCACTCCTCCACCACACTAAGGTCCGGCGCAGTCAGGGGACAAAGGATAGGAATAGGAGGAGATGACACAACTTGGACTTCATGAATCTTGCAATTCAACAACCAATATTTCATTAAAGTAATGAACATGGTTGCTTCCTAAAGCGAAGCAGTAGGATATGATAAAGTGCACTATAAATATACTATTGATTTTTTTTTAACGTTGTTGATACTTTTTATCAAATTTATTTTTTAATATTAGAGTTTTATTATTTATTTTTTAATATTAGAGTTTTATTATTTATAGATAATTTTTTTGTTATGGACTTTTTTATTTTTAAAATTTATAATGATGAGGATGATTAACTTCCACTGAATTTAGAATTGGTTTTTCGGACTTTCAGAAAGGTTAGAGATTACTTGAGTTTTTTTATAATGGTATTTATGTACTTCACATCTTCTTATCCCATAGTCAAAAGTTCATTAATTTATAATTGTTTCAAGCCCATTATAAGCTTTTCACCCTCTATTTATCATTTTCTCAACACTATAGTTTCAATTGAGCCTGTGATGAATATCAATTTTGAGATATTTGTATGAAGGCACTTCCTCCATACTATTGTTGTCTAAAACAAAAGTATCGTAGGTGATCCTTTTGGATTTAATTCTCATAACCTTTGTTTTGTCAATATTCATATTCATGTACATAATAGAGAAGAAGTCCTTAAGAATTATCATTTGCTTACCAAGGTCATAAGGACTCTTCACCATAAGAACAATATCATCAACATAAAGAAGAAGGGTGATGATTATACTAGCGGGAGTCGAGCCGACACAACCTACATCTTCCAAACAATTTTCTAACTTGTCAATATAGATACCAAAAAGGATAGGGGAGAGGGGACAACCTTGCTAATATTACAGTTAATTTCTTTCGACCAACCCTCAGAGTTCCTAAACTTGGCAATAACGTTCTCATACAACCTTACTGCAACAACTCTCAAATCAAAAGGGACTTTTAGCTCTTCTAACATATTCCAAAGATTACTCCAAGGCACTATGTCAAAAACTTTTCTAAAATCAATGAAACAACAAAGGAAATTGATTTTATCATTACGACACTCCTCTACAATGATCCTAAGTGTAACAAGGTGGTCCATAGTTGAATGATAGCCTTTAAACCTAGCTTGGCCTTTAGCTCTTTTACCATGGCTTTCTAGCTATATACCAATCTTCTTTTCCAAAATACTTCCATATAGCTTAGCTAAAATGGGGCTAATCATAATGGTCATGTAATTAGAGGGATTGATTTTATCCCCACTTTTAAAAATAGGTACAATGAGGTTTTGAGTCCAAGGTTTTGGGAAGCCCTATTTGACAACCAGATTGAAGAGCTTATGTATGTGAGGGATGAGGATAGACCCTCCAATTTTCAATATTTCAGCTTGGTAGTCTTCAATGTCCTTAGCTTTTCCTTTTGTGAGTCGCTTAACCCCAAACTTAATGTATTCTATAGATAAAACGTCATCCTCTATAGAACTGTTTGGAATGTTGTTTATGCCAATAGGGGAATCGTAAAGATTTTTAAGGTAGGGATTCCAATCCTTCAAGGGAATCATATTGTTTTCTTTAGTTTTACAGTTTAGAATTTTCCTCCATATTTTCTTAGGGTCTCTTAGATAGGTGCAAAAGATTCTCTTTCTTTCTATTTGCGTAGTCTTTTTTTCCATTTAATTAAAGATTTGTATCAATTTATCTTATCATATTTTAAGGACTTATTGGAAGTATCACTAATGGCTAGTTGTATTGTTTTTCATTTTATATAACACCTTCATAGAGAATTTGTTGATGGAAGTAGAGAGGATGGTTGTAAAACTTTGATATAGGTATTCAGTATTGTTCTTATACGATATGAAGTTTAAATCACTATTTAAATCTTTTAAGAAAATATCATGTTTGTTCTTGTAAAAAAGTAAGTGCCTTTATTCAAATTCAACTTTAAATTATGTTGAGATAAGCAAAATATTTTTACAATTAAAAATTAAAAAATGCAATTTAATACATATTTATCTATAAATAATATGAATAAAATAAATGAAAGAAATTTAAATTTAAAGCTTCGTAAAAAATCATAACTAATATTTTATATTTTAATATTTTTTTTAACAACTATTTACGTGAAGAACAATTTTGTATTTTTCTTTAAAGGTGTTTTTTTTTTTAAATAATTTGGTTTTTGAGGAACTTTGATCCCTAACATGAACATAATATAAATTATATTTTCCATGTTTTGGTGTATAATTTGTTTTAATATAAATTCAAAGAGGATCGCAACAATAATATTTCGAGGTATTTCTTTTNTTTTTTTTTTTTTTTTAATGTTAAAAGTGTTTCATTGTGTATTAGGTTTCGACTAGGGAATCTCCCTTTTTAGCTTCTTCATTATTCCTTATCTAGCATGATGATGCTTCCATTTTTTTTGCATTTTTTTTTAAGGTCTTTTTACCTCTTTGTATGTTTTACATATTGTATTATTTTTCTTTTAAGGTCTTTTTACCTCTCTTTATGTTTTACATATTGTATTCTTTTTCTTTTAAGGTCTTTTTACCTCTCTGTATGTTTTACATATTGTATTTTTTTTCTTTTAAGGTATTTTTACTTTTCTAGATGTTTTACATATTGTATTCTTTCTTGCGGTTTTATCAACCAACTTAGATCTTTATTATACATTTATATATGAATTTAATTAATTTTTTTTATTTAAAAAAAATTATTTTTTATATTTATAAAAAATATTTCAAAAAAAAAAAACAATATAATTGGAGGGTATGTATAGAGGCATTTACATCCTCTTCCTCAAAGAAACTAAAATAACAATAAAGTTTAAATAGGAAATTATATCCAACCTCTTGGATTATTCGATAAATATAAATCCTTTAGTTAACCATTGTATATGTATCTCTTCTTTTCATAATTGACAAAATGTAGATAAGGAGTTTTTTTTTTCTCAAAAACATATTTGCATCGAAGTTTCCAAAGAACAAACAAATTGAAATTCTTAGGAAGCGTCGAATTCCACTTAGAGAAGAGTGGATCGATGATCTGGAATCACCCAATAACACCACTCTCTAATGCAACCTCCCCTACAAAATGACCTTAGACTGAATGAACTCCCAATAGGATTTGTCAAAAGAACAGTCCCATAGGAGGTGCTTCACCATTTCTAGCCTGAGGCGGGAAAGTCAAATCCCATCCAAGAGACCAATTTTGAATAACCTTGCCTTGGTAGGAAGGCCACAGTACATCACTAGCCAAACAAACTATTGGAGTTTTTAGTTAGCCCAAACCAAACACGCATTATGCAATCTCTTTATCCACCATTTCTCTACATCAGTAAACACCCATCGTGCATTAAGAACAAGGATGTGCTCATGCCTCTAATGAAGAAGATAATACAACCTCTGAGAATCATATTGGACTAAGGGGCGCTCAAAGCTCCCCTCGCAATCATGCGAAAAGGAACTAGGAATTTCTATATTCATTTTAAACATATCCTCCTATGGAATATGACCATCAATATCCATAATTGCATGCCAATCTGTAGAAGAAAGGAAAAAAACACAAGCAATGGATCATTGGTCCTTCCAAGAGTGAGCACTCACATCCCACAAATCCCTCCAATAAAAAATATTCTTCTTACTCAATCATCACCCCTAAAAGTAGGGGATGTCTATGATACCTCTGCCCTGCACCTTCCAACTCCAAATCGATCTTCTAGCCAAATACCATCCCACCCAACTATCTAACATCTTCTATTGCACCAAGCCAAGTGCCTTCCTCCATGGGTCCTAGATACTTATAATAATAAAGGAGCCCAAGACCTAGAAGCCATAAGGAGTTGAAATAACATCGCATAATCCAAAATATACCTTAATCCTACCAATATGTTGTGTCGTGAGAAGATGATTCCTCAACAATACTCGCCAAGAAGAGCATCCCTCCAAACATTGGACCACCCATTGGGAAGCTAAGGTGATACCTTGAGTTTCAATATCAATCAACCCTAGACCTCCCTCATCCTTGAGCATAATGCAAATGTCCAAAGGTACCATAGGGAGACCTTGAGCCCCTCCATACTTGGCCCATGAATATGAGTAAAGAAGTTGCTCTAATATATGAACTTGAGCCCTATTAGGAAGCCAACAATATACATAATAAGTCTACTAGGATTGAAAAATAATGCTCACTACAATTGGTTTTCCAAAGAATGAAAAGTATTTATTCTACCAAAAAAGGAGTTTATATTGAGAATGCTCCAAACACTTGTTCCACATAACCACAAGAGAAAGCCCCACATGAAAAGGAATACAAAAATGTCTCACTATTAAATCTTTATGAATAAACAAATTAATTCCCAAAATGTAAAAAAAATAACTTAGATTTATTTTCAAACCATTATTTTAAACCGTTTAAATTTTTTATTTTTAATAAATATATACTAATTTAAATTCTTAATTAAAATTTATTATTTTGTTCAATTAAATTTGTCAAACGAAGAATCATTGTTAATGATACTTCATCACTTTTGCACAACCGAAAGCAAAGCCATAAAATTGAACTGAAATATTAAAAGGATGTCAAAATAGCGAAACTCAATTCAAGAATCAAGCACCAAATTATTTTTTAATCATATTTTCATTTGTTGTTTAAAAACTAGTTAAAAACATTATTATATTTTTACTTTTATCTTTTGTGTTAATAAGATTTTTGTAACATCCCACATTTTTGCTTTTAAAACAACTAAACTACATTATGGTTTATATTGTTATTCTTTTGTTGGTTATCTATTGAACTTAGTTAGACCAATAGAGCTATATTATGATGACATGTTGACCTACTTATATGCAAAAATTATTGTATGAATTTTATTGTTTATGTTATTAATGATTATAGTTAGATGATTTTCTTAAGCATATAAAATTTAACAAGAAAATTCGGTACATATATATTAGTTCGATTTATATTATGAATGGATTGTTAGTACAAAGTACATGGTAAATAAACACATTTACTTTAAATGTTAATATGTAATATTGTTAATATCATGAAAATGGTTATATAGTTATGCATGATGATGTGTTTTGGTAAGCTAACCTACAGATTAAAGGGATAACAAATAGACATATAACTTTGGCACTGAAATAACAATGATGTTGTGGATATCGAAAGAGTAATGGTATGCTATGAAGTATTATTTCGATATTTAATTATTGGTTGAAAACATTGTTATGATATGTGGGAAAGTGCAGGATTTATAGGAAGCATCGTTGCCTAAACTAGTTATTTGAAGATGAAACTCTAAGAACAACAACAACGACTTAGTATGGTCAATGATAGGGTGTTGAGCCTATCTCTATTAGGAGGGGTGGAGGTATTTCCCATCATTTATCCTCTAAAACCTAGAGTCACGGGAGAGTTGTGTTTATCCATGCCCCCATAGATGTGTGACTACTAGTTGCATGCTAAGGAAGTTAGGTCGATGTAGTCGACACTTCCACTTACGGGCTATATTTAGAGTTAGGTCTATATCATCAACGGTCCAACATATTGCAGCAATGAAAATGATAGGATGTGGACGACGAAAGTAGATTAGGGAGCAAGGATGATTCAAAGTTAGTTGAGGATGATGTTAGGGAATTAGATGTGTCGGTCTTATTTCTTACGTGGTTCATATCTTGTTTATAACACTTGTTTTTATTCATTTCCAATCATTTAAATGTGATGATCAATGATTGATGAATTATTGTAATTTTGTTAGTAAATATTATTGAATGAGGCATTACTGGATTTACTGTATTGCATGTTTGGTTGTGAACGTACATAAATTATGAATTAGAGGTCGTGATTCTTTATCATTAGTACATGCACAAGATATGTGTATGCTAGCTATGCATACATACGTTAGACATGTACACTAGTACAATTACTTGATGTATCAATTTTTTTTCCACAGAAAAAAAAAATTGTAATTTCATTAAGTAGATACAAAATTACATTCGTAGGTATATATTGGCTATGAGGAAATAGCCAAGTATATATTAGCTTGTGATGGGAACACAAAGAGAACCAAAATACATTTTACAGGTGCCTAAAGCACTTCCCCAATCATGGGTAAAAAGAGCAGAAAAAAGAGAAGCCTGAGAGGGCCCGGATCTAGCTAATAAGCCACTAAACATAGTTACAAACATGAATAATCGGTTGGGAAATACCCTACATCTAAAGGAAATAAGTCAGAAACTGCACACCCAAGAAAGGACCTCAAAGTGTGGGAACACTACACGCCCAAGAGAATTACTTGATGTATCAATTACTAAACTAAACTATTAATTACTAAATTAATGGTTTAATTATTATGGAATTTATATTGCATATGTGAATATCTAGTAGCATCAAATATTCTCATTGACTTTGAGTATTAGTTGGTATGATGAATTAAATGAGTATGGTGGGTTGGCATCAATTTTGGGAAAATAGTCAAGTTTAATTTATAAGCTAGCTTGAGAAGAAAGACTTTGCAACTCTTTTTTGTTTATTTTATGGAATTCATTATTATTTTATTTTAATTAACATTTTCCCAAAAATCTAGAAGAAGAGATTGGTGGTCATTATTGAGGGTGGTTGAGAAGACTTTGGGAAAGGGGGGATGGAAATGTGATAAGAGGGAGGAGGAAATGATGTGAGGTGGGGGATCTTTCTTGGAAGAAAATAATTGGGCCTGGACTACTTTTGGAGCCATTGCATTTCTTTGAACTATCATAACTATTGGGATATTGGTTTTGTTAGCTGGAATTTGTTCTTGGTGCATCGAGCACAAAGGGCTAGGAAACCCAAGCTTTCTTGGAGCTAGGTAGCTAGATATGCTATTCCTAGTTGGTTGGGAGGATAAAAATCTAGGTTGGGCAAGCCAAATCCAAAGAGGAGTTGTACTAGGATAAATCAAGGAAAATCTAAAGAGGATCTACACTGAACTAAATCAAATAGAATCGAAAGTATTTTTCCTTATTACTCCATACATTTTGTTGTCAATTTTCTTAATGAATTGTTGTAAAGAAACTTATCAATCAGTTGCTCAATGAAATTGAAGTAAATGCTTGAATGTAATCTCCTAGTTATAGGTTATTGACGTAGGGATTAATAGTTGAATGCTCTGATTGACAACCAGCATGAAATGTTTAATTCTTAGGCTTAAATTACAATTTTACAATAGGAATAATGAAAAAAATTGTACATTGGAGATAGTGCTATAATTTCACACATCAAAGGATGAAAAGAAAAAAAAAAATTAACAGAATAATTGTAATGTGTTACAACCATTAAAGGGTTAGGATATAAATGGGTGTTAAAATTTTGATCGTTTTTATTTCATTAATAGTTTTGACATGAAGTAGTCTAAACATGCTAGATTTGGACCTTTTCTAGCCATATTTGTCTAACCATTTTTACCCAAAATCTGGCTAAAATTTTAAAATAATTGTTGGAATCATATATATCAATCGTTGAGATTTCATAATCCAGGTGCAATATTGGTTTTTGAGGACGTTGAATCCGTTTAAGCATTCAAAAATGAAATTTCAACAATGAAAAATTGTAATTTTACCAAAAATTATATAGTCAGAATCCATTGATGATTATTAGAGAAAGTCCATTTCTATATTCATTTTAAGCAAGTCCTACTATGGAATAAGATGGTCAATCTCCATAATTGTATGTCAGATTGTAGAAGAAAGGGAAAACTCGCTAGAAATGGATCATTGGTCCTTCCAAGAGTGAGCACTCACATCCCACAAATCCCTCCCATAAAAAATATTCTTCTTACTCAATCATTGCCCCTAAAAATAGGGAATGTCTATGATACACATGCCCTGCACCTTCCAAATACAAATCGATCTTCTAGCCAAATACCATCCCACTCAACTACCTAACATCTTCCATTGCACTAAGCCAACTACCTTCCTCCATATTTCCTAGATACTTCTAATAATAAAGGATCTCAAGACTTGGAAGACATAAGGAGTTGAAATAACTTCACATAATCCAAAAAATCCCCTAATCATGCCAATATGTTGTGTCATGAGAAGATTATTCGTCAACATTACTCACCAAGGAGCGCATCCCTCCAAACACTAGACCACCCATTGGGCAACTAAGATGCTACTCTGAGTTGCAATATCAATCAACCCTAGAACTCCCTCATCCTTGGGCATAATGCAAATATCCAAATGTGTCATAGGGAGACCTTGAGACCCACCATACTTAGCCCACGAGTACAAGAGAAGAAGTTGCTTTAATATGTGACACTGAGCCCTACTGGGAAGCCAACAATATACATAATAAATATGTTAGTCTTGAATAATCTTACTCACTACAATTGGTTTTCCAATGAATGGAAAGTGTTTGTACAACTAGCAAAAGAGTTTATGTTGAAAATGCTTCAAACACTAGTTCCACATAGCCACAAGAGAGAACCCCGCATAAAAGGAATATCAAAATATCTCACTATTACATCTTTATGAATAAACAAAATAATTGCCAAAATCTACATTTATTTTCAAACAATTATTTTAAACCATTTAAATTTTTTTATTTTTAATAAATATATACTAATTTAATATTTTTAATTAAAAATTATTATTTTATTCAATTAAATATGTCGATCGAAGAATCATAGATAATGCATCACTTTTCCACTACTGAAAGCAAAGTCATAAAATTGAATTGAAATATCAAAAGGATTTCAAAATAGTGAAACTCAATTCAAGAATCAAGCACCAAAATATTTTTAATCGTATTTTTATTTGTTTTTTTAAAACTAGTTAAAAACATTATTATTTTTTAGTTTTTTTCTTGTGTAATAATAATATTTTTGTAACGTCTCACATTTTGGCTTTTAAAACAACTAAACTACACTATGGTCTATATTGTTATTTTTTTTTGCTTATTATCTATTGGACTCAATTAGATTGATAAAACTATATTATGATGACATGTGGACCTACTTATATGCAAAAATTATTGTATGAGTTTTATTGTCTATGTTACTAATGATGGAAGTTAGATGATTTTCTTAAGCATGCAAAAGTTAACAAGAAAATTTGGTACATCTATACTAGTTTGATATATATTATGAATGGATTGTTAGTATGTAGCACATGGTAAATAAACACACTTACTTTAAATGCCAAAATATAATATTGTTAATATCATGAAAATGGTTATATAGTTATGCATGATGATGTGTTTTGGTAAGCCAACCTACAGGTTAAGGGGCTAATAGATAGCCATCTAACTCTGGCAATGAAACAGTGATGTTGTGAACATCAAAAGAGTAATGGTATGATATGAAGTATTATTTCAAGTTTAATTATTGGTTGAAAACTTTGTTATGATATGTGGGCAAGTGCAGGTTTTATAGGGAGCATCGTTGCCTAAACTAGTTATTCAAAGATGAAGCTCTAAGAACAACAACAACGACTTAGTATGGTCAATGATAGGGTGTTCACCCAAGCTCTATTAGGAGGGGTAGAGGTATTTCCTGTTGTTTGTCCTCCAAAACCTAGAGTGATGGGAGGGTTGTGTCAATCCATGCCCCCATAGACGTGTGATGGGGACTACTAGTTGCATGTTGAGGAAGTTAGGTCAATGCAGTCGACACATCCACTTATGAGTTATATTTAGAGTTAGGTCAATATGATCGACGATCCAACATATTGTAGAAAAGAAAATGATAGGATGTGGAAGACGGAAGTAGGTTAGGGAGGAAGGATGATTCAGAGTTAGTTGAGGATGTTGCTTGGGGATTAGATGTCCCGGTCTTATTTTTTAACTTGGTTCCTATCGTTTTTATAACACTTTTTTTTATTCAATTCCAATAATTTAAATGCGATGATCAATTATTGATGAATTATTGTAATTTTCTTAGTAAATATTATTGAATGAGGCATTATTGGATTTACTATATTTCATGCTTGGTTGTGAACGTAAATGAATTATGAAATAGAGGTAGTGATTCTTTATCATTAGTACATGCACAAGATATGTATACTATTAATTGCTAAACTAAGTTATTAATTATGCCGGAGGCATATCTTAGGGATGGATTTTCAGGAAAACCTGTCAACGCGTTGAAAGGTTTTCCAAAACAACCATTTTTGCACACCATCCCTATGTATAATGCTCATTAATACCCCTATGTCATAAAAAAGTGGTTTCACATTAATACCTTCTCCACTGATGTGATAGAATTTTGATTCCTGTGATAGGATTGGATTTTATGATAGGATAAGATATGGATTCAGATTCATAAGCATTAAATGTTATCCATCAACATTTATGGGATTTGTATGGTAAGAGTAGATTTAGATTTATGATATGATATTGATACTGATTTAAAAAGATTATAGATTTACTCAAACAATCGAGAAGATTTTATGCAGCTTTTATAATTTCCAACCATTATTATTGGATTTTATAAATCTAATCGGTTTACTCAATATCTCGAAATCAAATAGTTAAGCTTTGATAGCTCTTAATTTTTGCTTCCTCTATATTGCCTTCTTAAACAAGATTAAAATACATCTAAGTTAATTATATTTAAATATTCTATATAATTAAACCCAATAACATTATAATAACACTTCTATTTTTAACAAATATATTTTTTTCAAAACAGTTATCAAATAAACAATATGAATTAAGTTTATTTTTTAAAACAATAAAAACATTTATGTGAAGGAAAAATAGTATTGGATTGGATATGAATTAAGTTTTTTTTTTTTTTTTAAACAATAAAAACATATATTATTGGATATGTGTAATTTCAATAATCTTTAAAAATTGTTCTATTTTTTATTAATGGTTTATTATAAAAATTTTAGTATAAAATTTTTAAAAAGAAGTTTTATTCTCAATCTTTATTTAAACAATGGTTTGGGAGTAAAATTTAAAATTATTCTTAAATCCATCTTAAACCTAGATCTATCAAGCACTATGTCAGGGATCCAATTTTTTAAACTGTAATTTTTTTATTATTATTTCATTCCATGTTAAATTTTAAAGAGTAATTGTAATTATTTTCTTTGTACTTGAGCCGACTTTATTTTTATTATTGGTTTTTTTTTCAATTAAAAAAACTTTAATTATTTTTAATGTAGCTTTATCTAACATAACATAAGCTAACACCTCAACATTTCCCATCATAATCTTCAAAAAAAAATCTATTTAAACAATACAAAACAAATTACCTTAATTTCAAAACACCCATTTTATTTTTAATCTCTTAAAAATAAAATAGTGTTGTTTTTTTATTATATAATCTTTCAACTCAATTACTTTATTTTTTAAAATAAATACTTTGTTTACATTCTTTATTTAAAAAAGATGTATGATTATATATGTTGTACAAATTTTAATAATGTGTATGTGGAACAACTAGAAGTTTATTCTAAATTTAGAGGAAGCGTCAAGTTGGGAGCGGAAATAATAATATAATAATAATATTTTAAAAATAGAAAAAATAAAATTAATATAATATACAAATGAAAAATCTACTTAAATAATTTATATTTTAATAATATAAGATCGTTTTGGGGAGGGGGTGTCGAGAGGGGAGGTCTTATTAGACCTCGATGGATCAGAGAAACTTACATTCTCACGAGGATTAGGTCATGCCACAAACAATTGAGCTAAGTCTATTTCCCTATTCATGGGTCTTCGACTAGCTAAAGTGGAACAAATCAAATCCTTGGTAGTCTTGGGAGACTCAAAGATAGTCATCAAAACCATCATGGATCATTGTAGCAAAGCAACATGAAAGGGAAATTTAACATATTTTTGCATTCTTCAAGAGCCAAAAAACTTTTATGAAATCTATTTCTATCATACTTTGAGAGAAAATAAAAAAAGAGTTGATGAACTAGCAAATAAAGGTTCCCTCCTCATGCTAGGAAGCGATCTTGGTTTATCCTCCATAATTTGTTGATTTCATGCTCATAAGTCTCTCTTTTATGCATCTATTAAAATTACATGAAAATGGGTTTTCCCAAACCTCTTCATTTATTGAATTTAATAATGACTCATGTCCTATCCTTTCCTCGTGAATTGTCAAGTGCCCCACAATATCCCTTCCTTTATTTCCCATGCGCCTAATCTCCCTTCAGTCCAATATTTCCCCTCATCCTTCCTTTCAATCCTCCTCTCACATAATTATTGATAGATGTGGGATTATTGTTTCCTGTGTGGAGATGTGGCCTCATATTTGGCTTTTCTGGATGGCTCTAGATTCGGAAGGTGCCTTGGTTCTTTTCCCATTTTTGTCTTCCATGTCAAATTGGGGCTTTTCATGGCGGTGGAAGGCAAGCCCCAGTTATCTTCTCAGTGGGTTCTAGACTCCTTCATTCCCATATTTTCTTCTCTACTATAGGTGGTCTTTTCTACTCCTAGTGCCCTCTTGGCAGAGCTTCCCACTAAGGAAAATCATATTCTCGGGCATTGCTTAGTAGGACAAATCACTCAGACTTCTTCAGGCTCCGATAATGCAACAATTTCAGTCATTTTCCAACAAGAACCATGGATTTATCAAGGATTTTTTCTCCAGTGTGGGTATTATTGTTAACACTGACAAAACAAAATTTATGATCATTAAATCCAAAAAAATCACTTACAATACTTGTGTATATGACAACAACAACTTGGAGGAAGTGCCTTATTATAAATATATCGGAATTGATATTTATCACAAGCTCAACTGGAATTATAGCATCGAAAAAAATATATAGAGAGGGTGGAAATCTTATTATGGGCTTCAAAACAATTGTAAATTAGCGGACCTTTGGATATGGGATAAGAAAAAACTCCTCTTTGAGACTCTCGTCACTCTTGTTATTTTATTTGGATGTGAAGTTTGGGGATGCAATATCTCTAGAGAATCATGGAGAAAGATAGAGCATACCCAAAATAATTTTATAACTTATAATCTCAAAATTGAAGGCAATACACCCTATCTTATCCTCCGCACAGAAGCAAGCCTTTCACCATAAAAAACATGGCTATGACTAGGTACCTAATGTATAAGAACAAGTTAAACAATGTGGAATACAAGAGGTTTCCCAAAATTGCTTTAAACTCTATCCAAAAGCACTTTCGACTCAAGCGGGGATGGCATAAATATGACCAGTGTTGGCTAAATCACTGGGGAAGAAAGGAAGAGATAATATTGTAGAATAAGGATAATACTAAAAATATTATTACATCTAAATTTAAAGATAAATTGTGGTGTGATAAATAATTAGAGGGTAAAAGAAAATTAAGATACTATAAGGATGTGATCGACCATAATCTAGAACATCAAAAGTATCTCTCTATCTGGAGTAGCGTAAAGAAGAAAATCAATGTTTCTAAAAAAAGAACAAATTCTCATGAGCTCCATTGTGAAATTGGGCATTGGACAATTCCCAAAACATTGTGCGATAAAAGAATATGTCATCTTTGTGACACAAAGAGGGTTGAAAATGAAAAATAATTTCTCTTAGAATTTCCAACCTATATATATATATATATATATATATATATATATATATAATTTCATAAAAAAACAAGAACCTGTCAAAATTAAAATTGTAAATTCCCCACACATTAAAATGTTTTGAACAGATGTTGGTATGACATGTCATATCATTTCTTTGTATTTATGCTATTCTAACTTTACTATTCACATTTCTAAGTTTCAAGAAAATGTCCTTGTTATGCCCAAGGCATGTATATAGGAAGAGCTTTTGCCTGAAACATGTGAACAACCCAAAACCTATCAACCAATACCACTTCCACAGCATGTATCCATCTGTCCACTCTTTGTTGTCTTTTGTTGCTCTCACTCGTGCAAATCACAAATAACATGTCAACCGGTGATGAAATAAATATAACACACAAACCGCTCTCCTACCTTAAAGTGACATCTATTGAAAAGTTAAGAAGTGGATAGGAATACCTTACCTCAATAAATTATGTCATCATAAATATATTAACCTACTATTAATTTATGAAATGCAAATCAAAATAAATGCACATAAAAATAAATGATGATTCAATAAATCAAAAAATGTTTGTGGTAAGCAACGTAATGAAAGCTAAACAACCAAGAGTTCAGGGATGTAATGAAATCTCAACAACCAAGAGCTCAAACTTATATGTTGTGTACTCAACAACCAAGAGCATACTCAACAACCAAAATCTCAAGCTTACATGTTGTACACTCAGTCGGTCATATGTTAACTTCAAAATCATGCAATGCTTCACTATATTTAGTCAGTGATATGTTAACTTCAAAATCATACAGTACTTCACTATATTCATGATAATATTCGATCAGTCATATGTTCACTTCAAAATCATGCAGTGCTTCACTATATTCATGATAATTAGGAATAATAGGAATTATGGTACATGAAGCAATTAATCTCATATGTAATGTATATCTTGTATGAATACCATGTGACATGTGTAGAGCAAGAAGAGTATGATGATCGCAGAGCACACACGATTTACCATTCATTTTTAAAATATGGGATGGCCTTTGGAGCATAATGGTGGATGGAAACTCTACAACATCAATGTGAATGCATTGTTATTCTCATAGCAACAACAACCATTCCAGCCAGAGATCACATAGGTAAACCTCTATGTTGCACTTTTCTTTTTCTCTTTTCTGATCACACAGAAAGCAGTGAGATGCATTTATAGTGGATGTAGAAAATGTATCAAGGTTGTAACACTGATAAAATAAATGGAAAATAACACTAATAAACTAAATGGAAAGAGACAGTCATAATAAAATAAAAATATATAATAAACAATTAATTACTCTGAATGCTTTCATTTGCATAGCCATTCTGACTCCCAATGGGTGTCCCAACATTTTAAGACTTTCCCAACTCATGATGAACAATTTCTATGTTGGAGTGAGTCTATCAACTATGCACACCTGGAATAAACTCTATGGTAACATTGATGATGATGCTCATGTGATGAACATACAGAGATCTGATAACCCTAGAGAATCGCCATATGTTTTTTTTAGTGTAGCAAAATCAGTTTGGCTTCCCGTTTCTCCAAAAATATTATTTGTTTTTCTAAGGGACGAGATCCTCAAAAGTGAGGTAAGAATAACTTAGCTTCATGATTCATAGCATAGCATTGTTTTTTATTGTGTTTCATCTACAACCAATACCTTTGATGATAAATTGGAGCAATAGGGGTAATAGATTTCATTAACCTATAGGAAGCAATGCACTTTCTATTTGATATGGCCCAAGGAATTACTTCATGTAGAATAGGGGCACTATGCCAAACCAAATGGTACTGGGGTGCTATAGTGATTGCTTACTCAAAGGGTGTGTGCTTACAAAACAAACTTTCAATCATTTCAATGAATTGGTTGGTCCCAGTCCACCACACTAACTAATTGGTAGACATACTATTCTCTTGTAGTTTATACTCCAGTGGACATCCCAGCCATGCATGTGGTTATGAGTGAGTGTAAATATTCTTCAAAATCTTGATTTTTGTTGCATACAAAAAGACAATAAAAGTGTCAAATGATCGACTTCTTTGAAAAAAAATACTTTCCATCCGCTACCAAAAGAAACAAATCAACCAAAAAAATCATGGGCATAATTAAACAACAATCCATCACAATATTAATTTCAAACCCTACAACTACTAAAAAAACTCTACAATGTTATGAACTATGTTGGTACCTTCCAACGCTTATTACATAATCTTGTACATCTCTCAAATACCTTGCCAAAGAAAAATGGCAATGGCTTTCAATAAACTTCCAATAAGTTGATGATTTTCCCTCGACTCAAGGAGATTTTTGTTTTGGCTTTTTGTAGTCCAAGGTCTCTTCATCCGAATTAAGAACATTGATAATAAACAAGACAAGTAGAACATGAATATGATAACAGAGAGGAAGGTGGAGACCAATTAACATTGGATTGGAAAATGGACAGTTTAAATGTTGACATATGGACTATCTATCTGACTACTTATATAATCTCTAATTATATTCATTACCTGCGAGAGAGACCTTGTAGATTATATATAGATCTATGAGAGAGATGTTGTAGATTATATACAAATCTATGAGATAGACCTTGTAGATTATTTGTAAAAGTTTAAAATTAAGTTTAGTTATGGATTCACGTAGTAGATAGTTCAGGTGTTTGTGTGGTTGGTAAATTAATCATGACCTTGTCCACCATGATTTAACAACCTTTCACATTAATATTGATTATTGATTGGGTCAAATTAATTATTAATGTGCCATAAACATTAAGTGTAACCTTATTCACATGAAAAGTATTTCTAGAGGAAATTCACATAAAACTTACACAAGGATTTATTAACCCATAAGAAATATATGTACCAGCTTTAAATTTGACATAATGCTTGCTTATGAATTCAATTAGGAATACAACTATAATTTTATTTTACATAGTTTATGATAAGTTGGAATGATGTCGAATTCCCAGGCCAACCAAATAGACACTCATGAATCTCATGAAGTAGGCAAAGCATGAAGATCATGGGAGTCCTATTAGTGGGGCCAGGCATAGAGTCAGTTGCAATTGGAGAGACTAGGACCTGCTACTAAATGAAAGGTTGCATTACGCCCCATAGGAAACTCCAAACCACAGACCTTTATCGTCACATAAAGCATGTTGGACAACTGAGAGGGGCGGTGAATCAGTTGTTACCGTGCTTAAACAATTATACTTATTTTAAACTCTTTACAGATCATTCAATGACAATCACAATAATCCAGGAAGGTAGGCAATAGAATATTCAACATCAATCGCACACATGAAATATACAGAAACAGATATTTCCTGAGGAAACCCATAAAGGGAAAACCTCTTCTTCTTGATATGATAAGTAATATTTATTTTCTGTACATTATCATTCTTATGAGCACCAACTCATTGTGAGGCTACCACCTCTGTTTTACAAGCTGCAACTTGCTGATAGCACCAACTCTCTGCTTTCTCTAGCACCCACTAGAAGGAAGCACCAACTCCCTGGTTTCTCTAGCACCCAATAGAAGGAAGCACCAACTCCCTAAGTGTTCCAGCACCAACTTCCAGTCACACAAGCACCAACCTGTATAACAGAGAATAATAGTTCTCCCTTGCACCACCCTGCCACCCTGGTTTCTCTAGCTGCAACTAGATGGAAGCTACAACTCCCTGTGTTCAAGCACCCACTTGAAACTCTGAGGACAATAGTCCTCCAGCCTAACACCTCCCTACCACCCTCCAATATAAATCTTTGTTTTCTTGAATTTATCACAGTGATACAACATTTATCTATGGCTTACCAGTCTCATCATTATTCTGCTACACTACTCTGCTCTGCCTGCATCAGTGTCTCTTTCCTTGCGTCTTCTACGCTTTCTGTTCTTCTCTCAGATATTCATTTTTTTTCCTTGCTTCTTATGTTCTTTATGCTATGTGTCTTCTTTCCATTCTATGCACCATGCCTCTTCTGTGCGCTTTAGCTCCTGCACACAGCATGCTTCTACCCGCATGAAAAAACACTCAACACCATACCACATCTCTTCTTTGTTCTGTGTTTTTATACTCTTTGTGCACCATCCACATACTTCATGCGCAATGCCTCTGCATGCTCTTTACAGCATCATTGTTCTTCCCTACAGGTTGTTCACTACATCTCTTCCTCACTCCTCCAATGCTCGACTGGAAAAATCACTTCACTTCTTTGTTATGCATACTCTTCTCTTGTCGAGTCATCTCTTGATCATCATGGAAACTCTTCATCTTCTCTGGTGGTTAGCTCCATGTGTTCATCATCATTGGGCGTTATGATGAGATTCCTTAGCTTCTCTGGCAATCGAGACTCTTTGTCTTGTATGTTGATCATCCTAAGTCTGTTCTTCATTAGTGGTCATTATCCTGAGATTCTTCGGCTTCTTTGGTAGTTACAGTCTTTGATGCATTTCCATCTATCAATTGTCTAAATGATGGATCTTCACTTCACTAGCAGTTACCTCGAGACTCTCCAGCTCCTCTGGCGATCACACTCAAGCTCGTCGAATTCTCTGGCAAATACAATCACTTTGTTTCTGGCAGTTACACAAAGAACCTCCGCGCGCTCATGCCTTTGGCACCTTTTCCCTTTCTGATAAATCTACACAGTGGGTGCTAGGTTTTCTGGCTAAGCCCCTTCCTTTCACATGACCATCGGCGGTTACCATACGCCTAACCAACAGTCGTTTCACGATTTCGCATTTCGGGCGATCGACTGCGAGTCACCTTGATTTTCCCAACTTGTGAAACTTCAAGGTGGAGCTTAGCACCGCTAGCACCTTCCCTTAACTTTCGTTGATGTGACCACAACCCTATTCGAAAAGGAATTTTGTGATTTCAGCGATCTCCGTTGTAAATCCTAGCGACGTGCTAGCTCCTCCCTTAACCTTCATTAATGTGACCGTCATCTATGACCAAGGGCCAAGCAAGAGAGGTGTTTCGCGATTTCGCATATTGCGAACTCCTACTATGAGTTTCCTCTAAACTCCCAACTCGCGAAACTCTGAAATGCTTCATATCATATCAATGATCGAGATCTCTCCCTCTGATCGACGGTTGCAATCGTTTCACGACTTTGCATATCGCGAGTTCCTACAATTATCACCTTTGACTTCTCCAGCTCGTGAGTCAGCAAAATGCTTATCTCTTGCCACGTGTCCTATGGATCCAATGACCCAGATCATTTTGTGAATTCACATTTCGCGAAGTTCGAGGATGGCTCTCGATCATTATCCTCTTCGCAGTTGTACTGGATCCAACGGTTTCTAGTCCTTCACACTCCGATCCGACAACTGAGGTCTAATCTCCTCTGCACGCTCCTCCTATCTGGACTCTGATCTGATGGACATCGGGTATTCGGGATTGGTGATCCAACAGCCAATGTTGCTCCTCCTCTAGAGATTTGGCTTCCTCAAATCTCTAAGTGTCAAAGGCCACGACCTTTGATCCTTCTGCGTGCCTTGATGTATGGGATCACATCTGCGCGTCTCAGAATGCTATCTCTCCTAAGCTTTGGAAAAAGTTACCCTCGGCCCTGGCACACACTTGCACTCTGTGTGCAACACTGCACTATTTGCGTGCAACTCTGCACTATCTCTTCTGAGCTTCTTGAGCTTTCTCATCTGTGTCTTCCCAAAAGACTTCTAGTGCCCACCTGGCACATTCTGACTTTCTCATCTTGTAGTCTCTCGAGCTTTGGTCCGTTGTTGTTTTTCCCTGTAAACATGCCATCGTCGTTGTTGTTCTTTCCATCATTGACAAGCACACTTTGCCTGTAAACATGCCAACAAAGCATTGTATCCTAGATAAATTTGATAGGTTTTGAGAATGCATTGGTTGGTTTTGGATTCGATCTGTGCTCCATGGTAGAGATAATATATAAAATATTATATAGTAAATTGTGAGAGGTTTTATTCCGTAAAGCAATGTTTTTTGGACCTCCATAATATAGGAAGTTTATCCATCTGAAATTTTGTTTGAGAAGGCTATATATATATATATATATATATATATATATATATATATAACTTTAATTACGTAATATTAATACTCCATATTTGCAATTCAACATTTATAATTTTGGGGTTGTAGGCACGAGGTCATCATTGATTCCCGAGGAACAATTAAAGTAACTTTTGAATGGGATCTAGGGAACTCTTCTAACAATTAAGGAAAATGATTTTAAATTTAGTCCCACTTGACAACAACTTAACCTCAATTATAGCTCAATTCTAGCATGAGCTAAATGTGAAGTTTATAAATTTAATAAAATCATATATTATCATGTTCTACGAAAGAAAAATCACTAAGCCAATGGGTTTGCCAATGTTGTTAACACTCTAAAAATGGGGGTTCTTAATATTAATGACATCTCAAATTCTCAATCGATCCCTTAAATATTTATTAATGAGTACATTGTTGACGCATGAGATCGTGCTCTATACAATGTTATGATAGTTGGTTCAAAGAGGGGAAATCAACCACTAGAGAGCTTATATTCCAATCCACCGTCAAATGAGGAGCACACCCAACAAGTATTCCTTCATTGAAGGGGTGGACTCCCCTAAGTAGATTTCCTAATGCACATATCACAATGGACAACAGTCATAAGGATAGTTTTGGGAGCACTATCTATAGCATGTTAGAAGACCGCATTCCTTAAATTCCCTGGATCTTTAGTCCATGTTCACAACAAGGTAAAAGAATATATTCTCTTTAAGATAATATATGATCTACTCTCATCTTCAATGAGATACTTTGGAGTTGTAAGCAACCTTATCGTGCCCCCTGCAAGAAACCTTCCAAAGGTAAGTGCATTCCTCCAAATTTTCAGGCCTCCTCTCCCCTAAGTTCCAGGACACGGAACTAGAGGCGAAGAGGCAGTAAGGCTTTTTTATAATCATGTTTCTCCATTCTCCTTCAAATCCAAAGAACCAAGACTCATAGAAGTATTCATCTGAAAACTTGTATCATTATTCTTTTCGCATTTTGGGCGCTCTCCTTCCCCTTTTAGGGAAATATATATCATGGGCTTGAGTCTATGAGGATATACATTCTCTCTTTTCAAATTGCACAATCTTTTCACCAATTGTAGGAGGTCATCGTCAAAATAGTGGACCAACAACAAGTAAGATCATTTTAATTACAATATATTTATGATTCCAATTAACAACATTAATATGAGAACTCTCTTTTCAAATTGTACAATATTTTCACCAATTGTAGGAGGTCATCATAAAAAAATAGTGGACCAACAACAAGTAAGATCATTTTAATTGCAATATATTTATGATTACAATTAACAACATTAATATGAGAACACCCTTAAATTACTTCAACATTCCCATTCACTCGTTTAGGAGGTATGCTAGTTATTAAATTAATGGTTTAATAATTATGGAATTTACATTGCATATGTAAATATCTAGTAGTATTAAATATCCTCATTGACTTTGAGTATTAGTTGGTACGATGAATATAATGGGAATCGTGGGTTGGCATAAATTTTGGGAAAATAGTCAAGTTTCATTTATAAGCTAACATGAGAAGAAAGACTTTGCAACTCTATTTTATTTAATTTATGTAATTCATTAATATTTTATTTTAATTAACATTTTCCAAAAAATCTAAAAGAAAAGATTGATGGTCATTATTGAGTATGGTTGAGAACACTATAGGAAAGGGGGGGTGGAAATGTGATAAGAGCAAGGAGGAAATGATGTGAGCTAGGGGATGTTTCTTGGAAGAAAAACATTGAGCCTAAACTACTTTTGGGGCCATTGCATTGTTTTGAACTATCAAAACTATTGAGATATTATTTTTGTTAGTTGGTTGTCGTTCTTGAAGCTTCGAGTATGGAGGTATAGGAAACCCAAGGTTTCCTAGAGCTAGATAGTTGGATAGGTTATTCCTAGTTGGTTGGGAGGATAAAAATATATTTTGGGAAGCCAAATCCAAGGAGGAGTTGTACTAGGCTAAATCAAGGAAAATCTTAAGAGGAGCTACATTGGACTAAATCAAATAGAATCAAAAGTATTTTTCTGTATTACTCCATAAACTTTGTAGTCAATTTTCTTAATGAATTGTTGTAAAGAAACTTATCAATCGGTTGTTCAATGAAATTGAAGAAAATGCTTGAATTTAATCTCATGGTTATAATTTATTGATGTAGGGATTAATTGTTGAATGTTATGATTGACAACCAGCATGAAATGTTTAAATCTTAGGCTTAAATTACAATTTTACAATAGGAAATAAAAATAAAAAATAAAAAATCGTACATTGGAGCTAGTGCTATAAATTTCATGCATCAAAAGAACGAAAAGAACATAAATATAATAGAATAATTGTAATGTATTACAACCATTAAAGGGTTAGTATAGAAATGGGTGTTAACATTTTGATTATTTTTATTTCATTAATAGTTTTGACATGAAATAGTCTAAACATGCTAGAGTTGGACCTTTTTGAGCCGTATTTTTCAAACCATTTTTGCCCAAAATCTGACTAAAAATTTAAATCAGATATATCAATTGTTGAGATTGCATAATCCAGGTGTAATAGGGGTTTTTGAGGACATTGAATCCATTTAAGCATTAAAAAAAATGCAATTTCAGCAATGAAAATTTGCAATTTTACCAAAAACTATATAGTCTGATTCCAAGGATGATTGTTGGAGAAAGTTCAAATCATATAATGTTTAAACTTGTCCATTTTGACATATTGAGAAATAGTTCCCTACAAGTAATTAATCAATACCTTGATCAAAGTTTTCATTTCTATTTCTATTTTTTTAACATTATCTCTATTGTAGTTAATGATGGGTAATGTACGTTTTTATTTCCTTTACAAAGAAACCTTGTTTAATTGCCTCTTAATAATAATTAGGGCCATGTACTCCTCGATGATGATGCCTAGGAGAACCATGTTATCCTCCTTTTATTGACAATTGGATGTTGGTCATGAAGTCGTTTACGTCTGGATTAATTAGTTGTTGTTTTTCATTTATACCCATCTTAGGTTGAGGTTACTTAATCATTATTGCATTGAGAATCGTGAGATGTATTTACAGTCTAAATATATGTGTCGTGTCTGTAACATTAATAAACAACTTAGTCTAAACATGTTATGATTTGGACTTTTTTTGGCCATATTTTTCCAACCATTTTTACCTTAAATTTGGTAAAATTTTAGAAGTATCATTGAACTTGCATATATCAATTGTTGAGATTGCACAATCTGGGTGCAATAGGGGTTTTTGAGGGTGTTGAATCCATTTATGCATTCAAAAATGCAATTTCAGCAATGAAAATTTGCAATCTGAACAAAAGTTATACAACGAGATTCTGATGATGATTGTAGGAAAAAAAAAATTGTATAATGTTTAGACTTCTCCTTAATAAACTATAAAAAAATATTGAAGTTTATAAAAAATTTAAAAATTAAACAATAATGGACCATAATAATAAAAAAAATAAAAATAAAAAAGAGCATATCAGTTGTAAAACTCTATAATAAAATAAATAAGTGTAAATCCATCTTAATCTTGAATGTTTTAAGCATTCAAATAATTGTGTTTCTCTTTCTTTTGATGTCTCTTGGTGCTTATTAGATTTGGGGTTAAGATGGATCTATGTTGGTTTATGACAATGCAATCATTTTGTCTTGTGGTATTGCATGTTAGAGAGTGTGGAGTCATTTTGATTTTATAACTTTTTTTAAAGAACAACCTTGCGAGGAAACTTAAGGGATGCTTCCTCACCTTTGTGTATGACATTCCTAGTAAACTTGTTGTTATAGATTAGCATGCTTAGCCTGAAAGATTCAAATCAAGCACTTACTAGCGCAAAACTAACCAAATGCGTAACAATATTGATGACAACCAATTGAACTAACTCCTTATATTCCCATAAAACTTGTCTTAAAGGAATAAAAGCTAAGGTTATTGTGTTTGGTGCCTTATGGTTTTACTAAGAGAATATAATTATCATCTTTGCATTTAACCATAGTCCCTTTGTATCCATGTAACTTTGCTTAGTAAAAAACCCCATGGAAATTTGATAGCACCATCATTCTAAAATTTTAGTTTTACCAATTGGAAATACTTTTTAAATACTTCCTTCTCTTGGTCTTGAAAGTAGCATAATCGGACTTCAAAGATGACTCTAGCTTTGGAGTAAATATTTACAAAACGATTTCACACAAAGTCAAACATATTTTGATATAAGCAAATTTCTTGTCTTTGCCTTTTCACATATCATACTCTATATTTTTTAAATGGAAGTTCATTCTAAAACTTTAGTTTTACCAATTGGAAATACTTTTTAAATACTTCCTTCTCTTGGTCTTGAAAGTAGCATAATCGGACTTCAAAGATGACTCTAGCTTTGGAGTAAATATTTACAAAACGATTTCACACAAAGTCAAACATATTTTGATATAAGCAAATTTATTGTCTTTACCTTTTCACATATCATACTCTATATTTTTTAAATGGAAGTTTTACAGGTAAATGTTTGGGTACTTCTTCACATTTGCAAATGGTATTTGGTACCAACTCATCAATGTTAGTTACAATGTTTGACTTAAAAGGAACTTTGAGGGATATAGAGAACATGAGCATGATGCCCTAGGAATCCACCTCGCACTCAACCATTAAAACTAACTCACTAAACTATCACCATTTTATATGAAAAAAATAACATATGCAATTTGCTCTGTAAATTTTATAAGTACTTATATTAATGTATTAATGGGAATTATGTTTGGGCATGATATGACCATTGTAACAAGTGTTCTTATGCATGCAACATTTGAGCACACAACATAATGATCAATTTTAGTAATTGGTAATGCAAAACAAGCATGGAAAAACACATGTCCATGTCAAAATAATGTGGTATCTATTTTTAAAAGTTGGGATAAAAACAATCCCTCTAATTATAGGACCATTATGATTAGACCTCTTTTAGCTAAGTTATATAGAATTATTTTGGAAAAGAAGATCAACATATGGCTAGAAAGTTACAAAAAAAGAGCTAAAGGTCAAGCCAGATTTAGAAACTATCATTTAATTGTGGACCACCTTGTTACATTGTACCACCCCCAATTTTGATCCCTGAATTAGAAATGTATAATTGTATATGTGATGAATGGCCAAGGGTCAAACGATGTAATATGTAAACATTGTACATTGAAAATAAAAAAAAATGAAATCCATTGCAGGTTGTAGATGGATAAGGATCATATTCATGGGGGTTATGATTCCACAAGAGAGAGGGCTTAAGGGGGGTTTGAGAGGATTCCATGTGCCTAATAATCCCATGTCATTTTCCTAAATCAAGTTTCCATTAACCATCTAATCTTCCTTTGACTTATTTAAACCAATCATTGAATGCATGTAAGAGGTTGGTGGGAAAGTCATCTCACCTAGTTAAGAGAGCATGGCATGAGTACACTCATGATGGAAATTGTATCATTGAATGCATGTAAGAAGATTGAGTGAGAGAATCATCTCGCTTATTTATGACAACATGAATTGAGTACAATCATTTTGGGGAATTGTGAGAGTCAACATGCATGGGAGAAAAAGGAAAGGAAATTCAAGTAAAAGGGGACAACTAATTTTTATAGCTGGAAAAGGAGAGGAAAATGTAGTTTTGGTGATGAAGAGAAGGAGAAAACACTCTATGTGTGAAAACAACATGTTGGAGATGTGAATTATATTGTCATGCCTATTATGACATTTCTATGAGAGATTACCCAATAGCATGTGTATATGTTGCTATGAGCACTCCGGTTACAACTAGATTTCCTAAAGCCCCCAACTAAGAGATTCCTGGTTGATCTGTGTTGGAGCCCTAGAGGGGATGGAGATTATCTGAGGGACTATGGTGCAGAGAAGGAAATATCATCCCTTTGGTTGTGTAGACTAATGGGGAAGAGAGCTAGGTGGTTGAAATTGTTGTAAGAGTCACACCACTATGAATTTTTTGGGTATTAGGTTGTTAGAGTGGACATTAGCTAGTCATACTAAGTTGGTATGTCATTATGGACTCATGGCCCTAGCTCGGGGGTGACCTACTGCTGAGAGAACTGGATTTATCCAATCTATGGTTGGGTGGAACATCTGTCATCTACAACCAGTTATGTAAATGTTGATATATATAAGTGTTTTGACTACTGTGTTTAATTGTTGCATTTTATTATGTGTTGATGTGTGTTTAAATGGTGTTGTTTTCATTCATGAAATTAAAATTATCAATGGTTGCATGAGTCGATTTTATCATATTGCATGTATGCATGCATTTTTAAATAGTTTCATAGTTATATTAAGTCGATTTGGTAGTAACGTGGCCCAACAAGGAAGTTGGGTATGTTACATACACTTAGGATCATTACGAAGAAGTGTCACAATAATAAAATCAATCTCTTGTTTTGTTTCATTGACTTCAAAACATCTTTTAACACAATGCCTAGGACTAACCTTTGGAATATGTTAGAGGAGCCAAAAGTTCCTTTCAAGCTAAGAGTTGTTGTGATAAGGTTGCAGGAGAATGTTGTTTCTAAGCTTAGGAACACTCAGGGTTGGTCAGAAGATATTGTAATATAGGAGTTAAGTGAGGTTTCCCCTTGTCCCTTACCCTTTTTGGCATATATGTTGACAAGCTAGAGGGTTGTTTGGAAGAAGCAGGTTGTGTTGGCCCAACTCTACTTGGTATAGTCATCATCCTCCTTCTTTATGTTGATGATGTTATTCGTATGGCAAGGAGTCCCTATGATATTATTGAGCAACTAAAAATTCTCAAGGAGTTATGCTCTAGTACAAGTATGATTGTTAACGCTGACAATACAAAGGTTATGATAATTAAATCCAAAAATATTGCTTACACTAATTTCATGTATGACAACAACAACTTGGAGGAAGTGACTTCATATAAATATCTAGGAATCGATCTTCATCGCAAGCTCAACTGGAACTATAACATTGAGAAAAGAATAAATGAAGGGTGTAAAGCTTATTACGGGTTTGAAAACAATTGTAAATCGATGAATCTTTGGCTATGGGATAGGAAGAAACTCCTTTTTGAGACTCTTTTCACTCATGTTATCTTATATGGTTGTGAAGTTTGGGGTTGCATCATCTCAAGAGAATCATTGTGAAAGATAGAGCAAATCTAAAAGTGTTTTATAACTTATAATTTCAAAATCAAAGGTCATACAACCTATCATGCTTCTCCTCATAGAAGTGAGTCTTTCTCCCATCGAGAGTGCGACTATGACTAGGTATCTATTGTACAAGACCATGGTAAACAACATGGAAGACATGGGGCTCCCTAAGATTGCTTCAAACTCCAACCAAAACCACATGTGGCTCAAGCAAGGTTGGCATAAGGATGCCAAGTCTTGGCTAAATCATTGGAGTATAAAGGAAGAGGTCACTCTACATAACATCGATAATATTAAGCATATTATTGCATCTAAATTTAAGGAGAAATTGTTGTGCGATAAAGAATTAGAGGATAAGATAAAATTAAGGTATTATAAAGATGTGATTAACCCTAATCTAGAAGATCAAAAGTATCTGTTTGTTTTGACTAGCATTAAGAAGAAAATCAACATTGCCAAAATAAAGACAAACTCTCACGAGCACCATATTGAAACATGTTGTTGAGCACTTCCTAAAACATCATGAGTAGAAAAAACTTGTCATCTTTATAACAAAAAAAAATTAAAAATGAAAAGTAATTTCTCTCACAATATCCTACTCATACCCACATGATTTAAATTTCAAATATTTATTATAATACCAACCGCCCTAACTTTTTCATTTTATATCATTAAAAACAATTCTTAATGTTTTATTACAAAACGATAGCCACATCCTAGTAGATGCATCGAATCAAAAGTTGATACGTATCATAGTTAAAGGGAACAAATGCCCAATTATGACTTTACATCATCACAAACGATTGTTAATATTTAAATTTCTTAATGTTTCATGACAACCACATTCCAGAATTTTGAAAGAATTTTATAAAAAATGATTGTCAATCCACGTGCTCACTTTAAATTACGGTTTGAGGGTATTTTATAGAATTACATGACACTAAAGTTAGGGATAAAGTGTAAATAATGTATAGAATACTCTTTCAAAAAAAAAGCAAAACCTTGAAAGCTCAACAACCTTTGGGTGCCATAGTGACGTTTATGTCATGATTAAAGGTACTTTAATAGCTGACATAAAATTAAAGTATGCAAATATTCCAATTTGCATAATTAATAATTAATATGAGAATATATTGAAAAAACATGAACATAATCGTTTAAAGTAATTAATATGAGAATATATTGAAAAAACATGAACATAATCGTTTAAAGTAAATAAAAATGTCACGCGAATTTTAATTTTTTTTTTTTTTAATTTAGAGTTTTGTGACCATGAAAAGTATTGTAATAGAATAAATAATTTTTTTTTTTTTTAAATAAAAGAAGAATTTTATATTATATCATGAGTGTATAGCTATGTTTTGTTTGGCAGCGACCTGTTTCGTTACATAAGGGAAACTAGAACACGTGGCTCCAAGTGATGATATGTCTATCATGGTTGAAATATAGTTTATAAAATTGTGCAGAAAGTTGAAAGTTTCAACAGGAACTTTGTTCCATCTACCTAGCCTAGGGCTGGCTTCATTCAGAGCCGCCATTACTAAGATAATTACACAACTGTAAAAAAGAGTGAAAAATAAATCTCTATTCATTCTAAACACTGTAATTGACAAAAACCAGAATCGGGGGTGGGACGCGTCAAGCCATTGGGGAACCTGGATGTCCATGAGAGGTGTATGTCGGGATGAACTTTTGCTTGCAAGTGGAGCAGCGTGCTTGCATTGGGGCTTCTGAGAATGCCTCAAACAACAAATCCAGTCACTGGTTGATTGTCCTTTGGCCATGCACCTATTCGTCCTATTGTTGTCGGATGTCGAAGAGGAGCTTAAGATGCTCCGTTGCCAGATGATAGGCAAAGTGTGAGCCCTCCTATCCTCCTTATGTGCATGTGTCTTCCATTGTAATTGGGTTCTCCCCTGCTTTTGTCAGGGGCCAGCTTGGAGGGATTTCATCCTCCACAATGCATCCTTCGTCCCCCCAATAAGGCTGGTGGTCGGGGGAAAAAATACTGGGGAGGCGTGCCTCGGAGGGTGGCCCTGTCGTGTTCACCAAGCTCGGGCCTGGTTGCGAAGCTAAAGGTGGCCCTGTGTTCACCAACTTCAGGCCAGGATGTTGAACTAGAGGTGGTGCCTCCTCTTTGACAGTGGTGAGGCACTGAGGTGCCTCCTCCTTCGAAGTGCTAGCCAAAAAATGATGAGGCAGTGGTGGAGAGTGCACTGTGGGGGACGAGGTCTTCATTTATGGTATGCGCAAGGAAGTCTAAGTCTGAGTCCGGAGCAAGGGTGGCGGGATCTCCATTTTTGGAGTATGTAGGGTGGACTGAGTGTTTCTGGTATGTCTATGGGGGTGGCTAAAATGGGCAAGTAATGCTCGTTGAGAGGATGTGAGTCGGTTGTCTCGGGTGATGGCATTCTTGTTCCTCGTGCCCCGCCTAGGCTTTCCTCGCTCTCGGGGCATGGTGGGAAGAACCAGGGGGTGGGGGAGATGCAAGGGGGGTGTGGGGGGGCAGTGGTGGTCAAAGAAAGCTTGGATGGTGCACAGAGTGCGAGCGGTGAAGCCAGGAGGGTCGAGAAGCACTGTGCAGAGGTGGTAGCATGCAACAAACAGGAAAAGATGTGCACCTTGGTCATCTTTATCACTGTTGGGAGCCATTGATGCCCCTCCCATCGCCATTGAAGGCTGACAGGACTAGTACAAGCAATTGGTATCGATGGCCTAGCTGGATCACTCGTTCGAGAGCTCCTCCAAGCGCACTGAGTTAACTCCCCTCATGGTGTGTGCCATGGGGAGTAAATACTTCGGGGGTGGCGGCTTGGGACATTAACTCCTCTGCCATCTGTCCCTGCCAACTACCCCCCTCCTCTTGCCAAGTGTCATCCCATCCGAATATAGAATAATTAATTTTAAAGAAAAAAATATAAAAAAAATCCCAAAGGGTAAGAGCGCAACCTAGACTTCTTGAATATTGCAATTCAACAACCAATCTTCATTAAAGTAATGAAAATGGCTACTATCAAATGTAGGATATGATAAAGTGTACTATAAATATACTATCGATATTTTTAGAACGTTGTTATTACTTGCTATAAGTGTTATTTTTTTAATATTAGATTTTTATTTGAGAAAAGATTTCCCTATCCTCTCGAGCCAGGGAGATAATATTTTTTTGTTATAAAATTTTATTTTATTTTAAATTTATATTTCATTTTTAATTACGTTGAGATAAGTAAAGTATTTTTTATAGTAAAGAAATTTAAAAAAAATTGTATTCTATTTATATATAAATAATATTAATAAAATCAAACCAAAACAAATTCATATTAAATATTTGTTAAATTAAAAAGAAATATAAATAATATTAATAAAATCAAATCAAAACAAGTTTATATTAGATATTTGTTAAATTAGAAAGAAAAACCATAATTAATTTTTTATATTCTAACATCTTTTATTTTTTTAAATTATTTAAGAAAGAATAGTATTATATTATTTTCCTTTAAAAAAATTATGTTTACTTTTTAAAATTTGGTTTATAAGGAACTTTGAAATTATAAATCGTATTTTTCATGTTTTAGTGTATAAATATAATTATTATTATTATTATTTTTAATTTGTTTTTATTTATTTTTTATGTTTTATTGTATAATTTAGTTTTTTTTAAGAAATCTAAAGTCGAACGCATCAATATAATATTATTTTAAGGTATTTCTTATCTCTATCTCTATTATTTTTAGCAGTCTTAAAAGGTTAAAAGTGTTTTAATTGTGCATTAGGTTTCTGCTAGATAACCTTTTTTTTTAGCTTTTTCATTGTTCCTTGTCTCCTCACCCTTCCCAATTAATTTATCATTTTTTTAAGTTGTGTGTTCATTGGGATGTGCTTTTGCCTTTTCTTTTTCTTTGTCTGTCTTTACATATTGTATTCTCTCCAATAGTCCCGTGAACTAACTTTGATCATCGTATTTAAATTTAAATTTTTTTTAAATACATGTTATATTTATAAAAAATCATTTACATTATATAAAAATAATACATCATAAAGGCATGTACAAAGGTATTTGCAACCTTTTCGCCAAAGAAACTAAAACAACAATAAAGTTCAAATATGCAGTTGTATACAATGCCTTTTGGCTTATTTGATCAATATAAATCATTTAGCTAACAACTACATATGTATTTTATGATTGACAAAATGAAAACAAAGAGCTAAATTTGTTCTTAAAAATATATTTGCATCAAAGTTTTTAAAAAACAAATAAATTGAAATCCTCGTATAGTGTCAAACTCCACTTAGAGAGGAGCGGACCATTTTTTTGGAATCACCCACTAATACCACTCTCTAATGAAACCTCCCCTACAAAATAGTTGCATGCTTAGACTAAATAAACTCCCAACAAGATTTGGCAAATGAATAATCCCAAAGGAGGTGCTTCACCATTTCCAGCTCGAGGCAGGAAG
>ML776572.1:3019005-3048861 GCA_009831015.1 Picea engelmannii
AGACTTAAAATAGTCCTAATTGAAGTCATTTTAACAACAAGAGAAAATGTTTCATCAAAATATATACCTTTCTTTTGTGCAAACCCCTTTACAACAAGTCTAGCCTTGTATCGCTTTTCTCCTCCATCTTCTTCCTTCAACTTGTAAACCCATTTATTCTGCAATGGTCTTTTTCCTGTAGGAAACTGAACCAAGTCCCAAGTCTAGTTATTTACCAAGGAATCCATTTCCTCCTTCATGCCTTGCTCCCACTTCTTTTTGGTGTCTACCTGCATTGCCTCTTCATAACATTTTGGTTCACCAGAATCAGTCAACAATAAATAATACAATGAAGGAGAGTGTCGTTTAGGGGGTATACTTAACCTGGTAGATTTTCTAACAACACTTGTAGGTGTTTGAGGTACCTGTTGCTCCCATTTTTGTACATTTTGATTTTCTGGTTCCTTTGGAATTTCTTTTTCAATGATCTCATCAAGCACTGTGTATTCTTATTTTTCTTTTTCCTGTTTCTTTCCCTACAACTGATCTTTGTACATGACCTTCTCATTGAATATGACAAATCTAATCCTTATGATTTTGTTATTTTCATAATCCCATAAACAATAACCAAAATCATTAACACTGTATCCAATAAAGGTACACTTCTTGGATTTTGCCTCAAGATTTGTTCTATTTTCTTTATCAATATAAACAAATGCTTGACAACCGAAAGTTTTCAAAAAAGAATAGTTTACCTTTTTTCCTGTCCATTCCTCCTCTGGGATCCTACCATCCAAAGAGCTTGAAGGTCCTCTGTTTATTAAGTAAACAACAGTATCTACAACATCTTCCCAGAACTGTAAGGGAAAACCAACATGCAATCTCATACTCCCTGCACACTCCATGATTGTCATGTGCATCCTTTCTGACACAACATTTTCTTGTGGTGTTCTTGGAATTGTCTTCTCTCTATGAATCCCATGGTATGAACAGTGATCATCAAATTCCTTGCTGCAATATTCACCTCCATTATCTGATCTAAGACACTTCAAACCTTTTCCTGTCTCATTCTCAACCAAAGATTTCCATTTCTTAAAAGTATCAAAAACATCATATTTTTGTCGAATGCAATAAACCCAAGTTTTTCTAGTTGCATCATCAATAAAAGTAACATAATAATGAGAGCTACCAAGAGATGATACCTGATCTGGTCCCCATACATCTATATGCACAAGCTCTAACCTTTCATTCTTCTTTTCTTTTCTGACTCTAAGAAATCTGACTCTCTTCTATTTTCCATAAACACAATGTTCACAGAAGTCCAAATCAATTTGTTTAAGATCTGGCAACAAATTTATTTTGTGAAGTATCTGCATTCCCTTCTCACTCATGTGCCCAAGCCTATGATTCCATAGTGGTGTATCCACTCCTGTAGAAGCTAAAGAGATAGAAGAGTTAGTATTACCAGTACATAAATACAATGTACCTACCTTCTCTCCTTTTTCTATCACCAATGATCCTTTGATGACCTTCTAGGTCTTATCTATAAATATGGATATACATCCTGCACTTGCCAACTGTCCTATTGAAATTATATTTTTTCTTAGATCTGGAACATGTCTTACCTCTTTCAACGACCATTGGTTTCCATTGCTTTGCTTTATTTTTACCCTTCCCATTCCAACAATTTTGCATGGTGCATCATCACCCAAATGAACCTATCCAAAATCACCTTGAACATAATCTAGAAAATGTTTCCTATGGGGTGTGGCATAAAATGAAGCCCCTAAATCTACCACCCAAAACTCAGAAATATTATCTACAGAAAGAATCAAAGCATCTTGTAACACATCACATGTTACATTTGCTTCCTGATTTCTCTCCTATTGTCCATCTCTTTGTTTCTTTGGAGCTTTGCAGTCTTCCTTCAGATGTCCTTTCTTCCCACAATTCCAACACTCTGTCTTTCCAAGTCTGGATTTGGATCTGCCCTTCCTAGAATTCCCACAGTATCCTGGGCCCTTTCCTCTATCCTTTTGTCTTCCCCTGTTCTCCATGTTCAATGCATTACCTTATGTCTCACATGTGATTTTCCGTCGCATTTCCTCACTAAGGATAACACCAACAACATCATCAAATTTTAAAGTATTTGAACCAGAGACATAGTTACTTACAGCCGTGACCAAGTCATTCCATCTTTCTGGCAATGAGCACAAGATTAAAAGAGCCTTGACCTCATCATCAAAGTCCACTTTTACAGAACTTAGTTTATTAGTAACCGTATTAAAATCATTTAAATGATATGCAACAGACCCACCTTCTGACATCTTCATATTAATAATCTCTTCATTAGAAATACATTATTGGACATTGAGGGTTTTTCATACAATTTAGCCAATGCGTCCATCAAACCCTTCGTTGTCTTTTCTTTCAAAATATTGAAAGCCATCGACACTTCCAGGCTCAATCGTATCGTTCCTAGAGCCTTTCTATCAAGAATATCCCATTCTTCGTCCCTCATAGCTGTCGACTTCTTTTCTGTTTCGCCCAATGGTACGAATAGATCCTTCTAATATAAATAATCATCCATCTGCATCTTCCATAATTGGTAGTTTTGGCTGTTAAATTTTCCAACCCTAAACTTTCCATATTCCGACATTGCTCCCACTCGAACCAAGAACCCTCTTTTCCTGCAAGTTTCCTTTCGCTCTGATACCAGTTGTTAGAAAAATAGGATCGCGAAGTAATAAAATAAAATAAATGTAGAAATAAAACACAGAAGATACACAATACAATAGAGGCGCAGATATACGTGGTTCACCCAGTGTGGGCTACATCCACTAGAGAAATTTCTAGGTACTTCCTTTATTATTATCCAGCAAATGAAGGGATACAACCTACATCAAACCCGTTGTAACTTCCTCTTCTTTCTCTCACAGTCTCCTATCTCAGAATACAATATTCGCCATGATACACAGCCGCAATACATTTCCCCCATAAGAGAGGGTTTCCTTCTAGGGCGAAACAACCTAACATAACTTCTACAGTTACATCTGCGACCTTATAATGAACGGTCTAGATTTACAATGAAATTACAATATACTTTTACAAGACAATTTTTCCTTCGGGGGCTTCACCCCCGAACCCCCACCGAGGGCCTACTTGCCCCCGGACCCCACAGAGGGAGTAACCCCCCTCTGCGCTCCCCCACGTGGAAGAGTGTACATACTTCTGGGATGTAAATACTTCATGGGGTATAAACACGGCTGAAAACAAAAGACCTCTGAATCAGGAAGATAATTAGGCTCCACAACCAACATGATTGTTGCCTTTCGATATTTTATTCACTATTTTATTGAGGTGTATATAGACGAATGGACGATGTATATTATGTTGAAGGAGCATATAATTTTACTACAATTAATGTTTGAACGTTGCAGGCAGTAATTGATCTCCTTAAATTTGAAGAAATGTATTTTTAACGTACCTTTCGGAAATGTCCTGGGACATATTGTCTGAAGGGAAGGAGTTTTGGTTGATCCTACAAAGGTTGTTGTGATTCTTAATATGCCTCCTCCTACGACTTCTAAGAAGCTACAATCCACTCTGGTTCATACTGGATATTATCACAGGTTTATTAGAATTTATGCAAGCATAACTGCCATGTTGGAGAAGTTACTGAAAAAATATGAAGTATTCAGCTGGAACCTTGAGTGCGATCAAAATTTCAATATTATCAAATAAAAAATGAGTATTGCAACGATTTTGATATATCCTGATTGGAAGGTGGAATTCCAGGTACACATGGATGCTTTTGGAATTAATTTAGGTGTTGTCCTCGCACAACCTGGTGAAGCAAATATGGATCATCCCATCTATTTTTCTAGTAGAAAGCTTTCACGGACCAAGCATAACTATACTAGCACTGAAAGAGAAGGTCTGGCTATGGTCTATGTTCTGCAAAAGTTTAGACACTATCTGCTATGAGGCCATTTTAAATTCTTTACTGACCATTCAAATTTAAAATATTTGGTCAATAATCATGTGTTAGAAGGGAGGATTTGTAGGTGGTTGTTGCTTTTTCAGGAGTTTTCCTTTGATGTTGTTTTCAAGCTAGGAAAATTGAATGTTGGTCCTGATAACTTATCTTGGCTAGAATCGGGAGAAAGTGGTGGAGTTGTAGATGACCAGCTCCCAAATGCACATATCCTTAAAATTAAGGCTATCCCATATTATCTTTCTAATATTGCATTGTTTCTAACTACTAGTACCACACCTGAGGGATATTCTGCAACTCAGAAGAAGCATCTGGTGGTTTGTGTTGAAAACTATCAGTTGATTACAAGCAATTTATATAAATTAGGGTTGGACAAGAACCTTAGAAGATGCGTACTTGATCATGAGTGACTTGAGATCTTATGGGAATTTCATAGTGGAGTTGCGGGAGGACATATTGGAGGGAAGGTGACCACACAGAAGATACTTCGAGTAGGTTCAACTATGTTCAAACATGCTAAGGATTACACCAAAGATTGTGATGTATGTCAGAGAGTTGGTAAGTCGTCACACAAGGACGATTTTCCCTTACATATTGTTCAGGCACTTCAAGCTTTTGAGAAATGGGAAGTTGACTTCATAGGATGTATCAGCCCGCTAGCCAAGCACTCAAAAGCAAGGTACATCATCACTGCTATAGACTATTTTACCTGATGGGATGAAGCAGAACATGTAAGGGACTTTTCTACAAATACAGAAACCAAGTTTATTTTTGAGAACATCATTACTCAGTTTGGGAGGAGTTTGACCAATGACCAAGGTGCACATTTCATCAGTGAGACAATATCCACCCTCACCCGAGAGTTCTTGATTCATCATCACAAACGTAGCCCATATCATCTACAAGTTGATGGTACAATGGAAACATTTAACACAATTCTAGAGAAAGTATTGACTAAAGTATGTTGTGCTAATCAGGATGACTAGGATGGGAGAGTTCCAACTGTGCTATGGGTCTACAAGTCTACTACAAATAAATTACATAGATATTCTCCTTTCCAATTGGTTTATGGAAAAGAAGAATTCATCCCAACTGAGTTTATCACTCCCAGTTTATACATTGCACATGTGACTCATATGACAGATGACAAACAAATTGCAGAGCTATTGGAACTGGATGAAACCAAATTTCTAGAATATTTTCATCAAACTATGGAGAAGGCTAGATAGAAGGCTTGGCATGACAGGCACATCAAGACCAATATTTTTTCACAAGGTGATCAAGTTTTGTTGTATGACAACAAGTACCAAAAGCATCCAAGGAAGCTACAAATGTATTGGCTTGGACCCTTTATAGTTGCAGAAATTCAGGAATCAGGAGTTGTCAGACTAGTGCAACTGAATGGTATTCTTCATCTGGGATGGGCGAATGTCACACGTCAGAATCCCTACATCTTTGTTCATTGAAATAAGTTCTGCAACACTCCTATCACATGGAGTGAATAAAGTAGGTAGGTTTCTATTTTGTTTTGTTGTTTCCCCTTTTTCATTAATAAAACAGTGAAGTGTCCAACTATCTCTCATCCTAGAGTCTAGATGTCGTCGTCAGTTTGTCCAGCTCAGATCACACCATTATGGTTGGGTAGGGGAGGGGTTGTGTCAAATATTTTTTGCATTTGGTAGTTTTTGAGGTCTACGTTACTATCACGTTGTTGTTGCTTTGTTTGTTAAATACAATTAGTAACTTTCTATTGTTGTTCGGTCCCTATCAATAAAATTCATTTATGTCAAAAGGGTTGTCAGTACTTTTTTGATTAACCTCAAGCATGTTAATTAATTTCCCGAGTGTCCTACCATGTCAAATTTGTGTCGGTACTTGTTCCCTTTATTTTCCAAATCACTGATTAGATTTTGTCGTGTTGGTTACTCATGTACGTTGATAATGTTGAATTATTTATGCGACGTCTCCCTTAATGACCATTTAATGCTTATCTCTTGTCACCTCATTGCAACTGCCTATAAACTTGTAATCACCTATTGTCCAAGTCATTGTGTTTTACTAGGTTATTTACGTACTCAACCCTGGAGCCCGATGAGAGTTTTGTGAATCCACACCTGCGCCCTTGTCCCCCCTATTTTGTTTGTATACTAGTGCAGGTTTCCAATCATGGATCGTAGTACAATTGCTCGAGGTGTTGTCCTAGATATCATCGTTCCAATGGATATCATTGATCCACGATTGAAGTTATAGAAGATCTGCAAGGTAAAGTCGAGCAAACTTGACTCATTTATATTGATCTCTCTAATGGGGACTTGTTTCCCCTCATGAAGGTCGATGCATTCCTAGATTATTTATCGCTGCCTTCTGGAGAGGTGGACACACAATGGAATACTCCTTACATGGTGTTGCAGGAGTCAACAATTATGAATTTGTGGGACTTTCCTATATTCGACACTACTGGAAAATTCAGACGCTACACCAAGTTCTTGATCAACAGGGTACACAGTGGCTCTTTGTGGTTGGATAGAAAATATATTATTCATGTAGATGATATTCACCAATTGATAGGGTTATCAATGGATGGAGAGGATGTCTCAAAAGGATTTCAGGGTTTAGGAAAGCACAAAAGGAAGAAATGAGAACTCAATTTGTATGACAGGTTTAGCACCAGACAAGGACATCACGAAGCTGTCATCGACCTTATTAATGATTAACAAGTTCATTGTTCCCGTTACTTGATCACCAACAAAATAATGAAGAACTACATAAAATGGAAATGCATGTTAGATGCCATTTTCATCATTGACTTTTGTAAACAGGGAGCGCCACTGAACTGGTGCAAGTATTTTCTCACTAAGATGTTCCATGCTTGCGTAGATGAACATGAGAATGTTGGTTATTTCATATACAACTATCTCTTAGTCGCATTCACCATGGGAAATGGATCCCACCCCAGGGGAGGGAGTTAGCAATTATTCCAGATAGTTGCATAACTATGAGGTTCGAGCCATGGAAAGCACGAATGAAAACCCCCAATGCTTCATTCAACGGTGTTTCCTTCTTGTTGTGGTACAATTACCTTCTCCTTTCCACCCAATAAACATGGATTCCATGGGACTCGCCGAACAGGAACACCAACAAGATTTGGTTCAACATGAACAAAGACCATACATTTGTATGACCAAGAGATGTAGATCTCAAGAAATGTCACACTCCACCACTGCCTTATTATCTTGATGAGGAAACTTTAGACAAAAAGGTATGTTCATGGCCTAGAGTAAAGATGGAGAAGAAGAAATCAGGAGTATCATATTAGTTTCCTGCAATTTCGCAACGGGAGGCTCTAGCGTAGACAAATGTTCCGGGTTCTAGCACAACAACAACGAAGAGACAATGTATGCCCCCAAACTCAAAGGAATAAGAGGAAGAAGAGGTCCTTCCAAGTTCAGTCCTTCTGTTGTTGTTTCCATCAATCCCAGATACTGCTACATCTCAGTAAGAAGTTCCGTGAATTTTTTGAGGCTGGTTTTACCAAGAAACCCCGCATTGTTTCCCCGTATTCGTCTACCAATCCCCCTATTATCATTGATGTAATCCCCCTCACTTCAATTCCACCACACATAGAAACTACTCCCCCATGTTCCATCCTTTGTTCCCATTATCACCATCCATGATGACCTCATGATTAAAGTCTAGAGTACCCCTATCATCGAAGACCTCAGTCACCAAAAGATTACCTCTGTCACAGACATCCCGCCTAGTCCTCCTTCATCCCCTCCCCACACTCATACTGAAATGGTTGAGACAGAGTTTGTTGACCCATATGCTACACGGGGAGGAAGCATGTTCCATATTCCTTTCCCTTTTCCACAGATTTTGGAAGTTAGTGTCCCCATCAATACTCCCATAGAAACTAGCCTCCATCCAAAGATAACAAAATTAGTAGAAGTAGAAGGTCATATGGGTTAAGATCCTCCACATGACCTGATGGATGTCAAGGAAGATTCTACTTCAACACATAGCACGAGCTATGTTCATGATTAGGTTGTGCCATTACTTCAATAGCCTCAACAGTGCTACACAATTCTTGAATTGTGTCTGGAGCATATAGAAGTGGGTAATTTTCTCCCACAAGTTGTCCAAGAAAGGCTTGCTTGTAGCTTCAAGGATATGTCTCCAGGTCCCGATAATGCAACTACTCATAGTGTCTCGAAGAGATCGATTGCAAGTGGCCAACCAATTGCATCGAGATTTCCTATGGACCCCTCTATCACTAGCGAAGATCTTGCAACATGGTCCACTCAACAATTATTACATATCATGCTCGCATCGACTAATCAGATTGAGCACATGATTGTTTCTATTGAGCACACCAATGATTAATAGTTCAAAAAACACAACAATTGCGTCAAGAATTGGTTGCAGTATCAAAGGATTGTGATCACAAACATGCATTGGGTGCACATGATGAATTGACAATGGAAGTTGTCACTGCGAAATTTTCTCAAGTTTGGCCCACATTCAGGCAAGTTTCCTTGCAGTTTCCTGAATACATTACCCTGGTTGCGCCAACGCGATGGATTGAGCTTATTGTCGATGCTTGGTCACAGTTGGTTGCTCAAATTGATAGTCTTCAATAAGAAATGGATGCAATCTGATTGAAGGAAAAAGAGCATCCCCATTCTATGATGGAGAAGGTTACTCATGCAGTGGTGGAAGGGGATCTCATTCGGTCATCCCTTCATGACTAAATGAGAGAATGTAGCAAACTCTTCATGATGATCAATGATTGGATTGGTTTTTTAGAACAAAGAAGTTAGTCGGTAGAAGAGTTGAGAGCTTAGCTTCAACGAATGAATGTAGAAGCAAAAACCATCATTGATCCCATTGAGCAGTAAGCCATGTTTGCAGAAATCCAAGTAGCAAATGAAAAAATTGATGCAATGTACAATTATGCTCAAGAAACAAAGAAAGAACTCAGAGACTTCCGACTTGCGGTGCAAGATGTGTACATCCAGATGCATCAACTAGATTCAGTTGTGGAGACAGAATGGAACACATTGCTTGATACTAAGCCTGTGAAGCCCAATGTCGCAACAGTGCAAGAGTTTGTTGTGGGAGCTTCAATTTTAGTAAGGAAGTGGCAGGATCATGTGGAGCATTATGACTGCTTCCGCCAACAAGTAGTGAAGATCATCCCAGAGTTGGGCCCTTCGTTTGAAGGAGGCCCCAGTAAGGAAGCAGAAGGTTGACTTGGGGCAAGTCAACGATTGTGGTCATGGCCTGTTGGGACCTTCATTTTGAGCATGCCTTTCTTTTGGGAAAGCATCGTGGGCTAATTGAAAGTTTACAAGCAACAGAAAAAAATCCAAAACATTGCGGGCTAGCTGGAAGTCTAAAGGCAATGGAAAAGGTCAAAAGCATTACGCGCCAGCTGGAATATGGAAGAAAATGTAAATATCCTGGGTGGAAAAAGGAATCCAATAAGCAACAAAGAGAAGATTTGATCTAGACAGTAAAAGTATAAATAAGAAGCCAATGTAACCGAAAAAAAAGGTTAAGATATGTTCATGCAGCAATAGGCTAATCCTTCTATCACTAGAGTTAGGTTGGCTTCTATATAGCTATTTCTCTTGTGAAGAGTCTTGAGTTTTTAATGGTTTGTGAGGGAACATATCTCGTTGTGCGAGATGAGTTGTAGAGGACTCATGTATTTTGAATGGAGATATATTGGATCTATTTTGTATGAAGGTCGAAATGTTATTACTCCTAATATAATGGTGTGATTTGGGGCCATAAAATTTGTTTTGCATGATTATATATCCCATTATGAATGGATCTATGGTAATGTTGTGTATTTTCTTATCCCTTTTTCTGTTATAGTACTATTTGAATGATATCACAACTCTATCTCAATGGTAAATCAATGGATTTGCATAATCTAGGAATAAATCTCATGATGTGTTTTCTATAACTCTCTTCACCACACAAGTCTCGGCTATGCTTTGGGTGAGACCACCTTCCTTTGCAGAAGGTTGAATATGCTAGCGTTCCTAGACTACAATGGTTCCTTTTATTGGTAACTTCTAAGAACCATGGTCTCGATCTTACGCCAACAGAGGGAGGCACACAATAGAGACATGATACATGGGGAATCGACCTCACACTCAACCACTAAAACTAACCCACCAAACTATTACCATTTTATATGTAAAAAAATAACATATGCAATTTGCTCTGTAAATTTTATAAGTATTTGTATTGCTGAGAATTATGTTCAAGTGTGATTTGACCATTGTAACAAGTGTTCTTAGGAATGCAACATTGAAACACGCAACACAATGATCAACTTTAATAATCGATAATGCAAAACAAGCATGGAAAAACACATGTCTATGTCAGAATAATGTGGCACCTATTTTTAAAAGTGGGGATACAAACAATCCCTTTAATCATAGGACCATTATGACTAGCCCCCTTTTAGCCAAGTTATATGGAATAATTTGGGAAAAAAGATTAGCATATGACCAGAAAGATATGGAAAAATATCGAAAGGCCAAGCCATACTTAGAAGCTATCATTCAACTATGGACCATCGTTTTACGCTTAGGATCATTGTGGAGAAGTGTTTCAATAATAAGACCGATCTTCTGTGTTGTTTCATTGACCTTAGAAAATCGTTTCACACGGTGTCCAAGACTAATCTTTGGAATAGGTTAGAGGAGCTAAAAGTCCCTTTTGAGTTGAGAGCTATTGCGATGAAGTTGTATGAGAATGTTGTTGCCAAGATTAGGAACACTAAGGGTTGGTGAGAATATCCTTTGTCCCCTACCATTTTTGGCATATACATTGACAAGTTAAAGGGTTGTTTGGAAGAAGCAGGGTGTGTTAGCTTGACTCTCACTGGTATAGTCATCTTTCTCCTTTTTGTTGATGATACTGTTCTTATGGTGAGGATTCCTATGATCTTGACAAGCAACTAAAAATTCTCAATAATTTTTGCTCTAATACAGGTATGATTGTTAACACCAAAAAAATGAAGGTTATGATAACTAAATCCAAAAACATCACTTATGCTAATTTTGTGTATGGCAACAATAGCTTGGAGGAAGTGACTTCATACAAATATCTAGGAATCAATATTCATCAAGAGCTCAATTGGAACTATAGCATTGAGAAAAGGATAAATGGAGGGTGGAAAACTTATTGTCGGCTTGAAAATAATTGTAAATCAATGAACCTTTGGCTCTGGGATAAGAAGAAACTCCTCTTTGAGACTCTTTTCACTCATGTTATCTTATATGGTTGTGAAGTTTGGGTTTGCAACATCTCAAGAGAATCAAGGAGAAATATAGAGCAAATCCAAAAGTGTTTTATAACTTGTAATCTCAGAATCAAAGGCTACACACCCTATCCTATTCTCCTCATAGAAGCAAGTATTTTCTTCATCGAGAGGACAACTATGACTGGGTTTCTAATGTACAATAACCACAATAAACAACATGGAAGACATTCCTAATATTGTTTCAAGCTCCAATGAAAACCACCTACGACTCAAGCAAGTCTTGGCTAAATCATTTGGGTATAGAGGAAAAGGCCACTCTGCATAATAACGATAATATTAAGCATATTATTGCATTTAAATTTAAGGAGAAATTGTTGTGCGATAAATAATTAGATGATAAGATAAAATTAAAGTACTATAAGGAGGTGATTAACCCTAATATAGAAGATCAAACATATCTGTTTGTTTTGATTAGCATAAAGAAGAAAATGAACATTGCCAAAATAAGAACAAACTCTCATGAGCTCTATAGTGAAACATGGAGTTGGACAATTCCTAAAACGTCATGGGTAGAAAAAACTTGTCATCTTTGTGACATAAAGAGGGTTGAAAATGAAAATCACTTTCTCTGAGATTGTCATACTCAAATCCACACTAGATCCCAATTTCAAAATATCCGTTACAATACCAACCTTCCTAACTTTTTTTTATTTTATACCATCAAAAACCAATCTTAATGTTTCATGACATTAGGAAAACCACATTCTGAAAGATGCATCCAATTAAAAAATGATGTGTATCGTAGACAAATAGAAAAAATGTGCATAAAGAAGAAAATGAACTTTTCTTCTTTGTTTTGACTAGCATAAAGAAGAAAATGAACATTGCCAAAATAAGAACAAACTCTCATGAGCTCTATAGTGAAACATGGAGTTGGACAATTCCTAAAACGTCATGGGTAGAAAGAACTTGTCATCTTTGTGATATAAAGAGGGTTAAAAATGAAAATCACTTTCTCTGAAATTGTCTTACTCACACTCACACTAGATCCCAATTTCAAAATATTTGTTACAATACCAAGCTTGTTAACATTTTCATTTTATACCATTAAAAACCAATCTTAAAGTTTCGCGACATTAGGATAACCACTTTCTAGAAGATTCTTTGAATTAAAAAATGATGCGTACCATATACAAATAGAACAAATGCGTGACAATGATTTTACATAATTAGAGACAATTGTTAATATTTAAGATTTCCCATATTGACAATTGTTAATATGTTAATATTGACAATCTTAAGTTGAATCATAAAAATTCCCCATCCAATACTAAAATCTACTAAAGTTTATTACATTGACAAAGAAAATGTTTTAAGATTTTTCTGCATATTCCCTTTCTTCTAGTTTACATGTGGCGAAGTTCTCAAAAAAACACATTTTTTTGGCAATTTTATGTTTCATGCTAATAATATTATTAGACCCTTGTTACACAATGTTGTAACTTCCACATTGACACTATTGATTGAAAACATGATCAATGACATAAATCCATTGATAGAGTCTTCACAACCTCTATTTTATAACATTGCTTAGGAGGATTAAAAGCTCAAACCATAGGATTCCACTTAATAGATAATTCAAATAACATTTAAGGTCGGGAAACTATGTTTGGAATTTTTATTTCATTTCTAGGTTATTTTTGTTGGTGGCCAAGTGCTCCATCTGCATAGTTTGTCGATCATTTTTTCAAGCATATAATTGACAATATAACACTCGCCTCTAGTTTGTGTTTTCACCTCTAGTTTGTGTTTTCACCTCTCTATCTCATGTCTATTTTCTACTACTTTCCTTAATGATGGTTTTTTTTCCTCTAGCCCTATGTAGGCTTCCTATGGTGAATATTTTAAGAGCATGGCAGGGTTTAGTGGGCTTCTTATATTACAATGGATTCTAGTAATTCCAATTGTCAACGTGAAAATACAATGTAGATTTGGATTTTTCACTTTTATGAGAAGAAGAATCACAACATAATTGAAAATTTTATATTTGCAAATTTTGATTTTATGGATATTGATTTAAGTTTAGTATTAAAATAGATAGTTTTTTATATTTGTAAATTTCAAATTTCTAAATTTAATAAAATAGTTTTTTTAATTGATATAAATTTTATATGTTTTTCTTTATTTCTAAATTTCAAATTTATAAATTTAATAGAATTTTTTTTTTAATTATTATGGAATTTATATTTACTTATTATTATTTGACATTAGAATTAAATTGTTATTATTATGTGATATTAGAATTAAATTGTCATTATTATTATTAGGTGATAGACATATTTTAAATGAAAATAGTAATTTAGTAAAAACGAATATATGCCCTCCTATGCACTGAATGAAAGGCTAGTATTTAATGAGTTCACATTCTTGAAATTAATAATCTAGTGTTAGTCATTAGGAGGACTGATTATCATAAATTAATAGTTTGATTACCACACCCAGGTTTGGATGGTCCTTAATGTAGTTGTGATGTATGGCACGTTGGCAGGTGTGATGGCTACGTTAAACGTTTCAAGTAGGTATGAAGTGGCGGGTGCAGGTGTGATGACCACATTAAATGTTTCAAGTAGGTATGAATTGGCGTGTTCCAAGTGTGATGGTCATGTTTGGATGGTGTTATGAACATTCCATGTAGTTGTGAAGTGGTGCACTGTCAGGCCACGTATCATTATCATTGGCCATGTTTTATCACATGCTTCTCATTCTTCCTGATCATTTTGTCCAATGCTTCCCATTCTCCCAAATTGTTTGCAATTTCCATTTATGCTCCATCTATGGTTGTTATTTCCATTTGATACCTGTGGGTTTCTTGATTGGTGTTTGGTCCTTCCATTTTTTCACTATGGATTGACGTTTGTTATTTCCATTTGAAATCTAGGAGTTGTTTTTTGCTTATTTTCATTTTCAAGGTGATTTTGATCGATGTTTTCACTTTCCATTGGAAATATTGATGCAGGAGCATCTCAAGCGAGCCAGCGTGGAGATAAAAGACATCTGGAAAAGCGCCCAGCGCAAATTTTGAAAACGCCTTGAAACATTAATGAAGTCATCAAGTGGAGGCACACTTGTAAAATGTAAACGGACCTTGAGCTATCTGCTCTCGTCCTTAGTAGATAGAAGGAATTTATAATATTTAATGCAAGTAGATAGAATTTAATGCGTAGATTAGACAGTTTAGAATGAGAGAGGGAAACGGAATATAGACACCCTCATTGTGTATTGTAAGATAGAAGAGAACAGATAGAAGGGATTATTCCAATTGAGAGCATAGAGCGTAGAAAAGAAGGAGCAGAGAGTTGTGTAGCTGAATTCCATGTACAGAAGTTCTGGATTAATATAAGAAGGCTTTGATTCAGACTCATGGTGTTCAAATATTCTCTATGTATGCATTTTGGAATGTTATGCTCATGAATGATTTACTCTTTTTGTTATGCATTTGTTGTTTATGCTATGTATGAATGATTTCTTGTTGAATATTTGAAATCTGAGAGGAAAGGGTAAAGGAATGAGTTTCAATTGTTTCTCTATCTGAGCAAGAATTCCTGCAAGGAGTGCAGTTGAATTGTCCGCAAGGAGTGCGTTGACAAAGGATTCAGAGGTTTGTCTCTGAAAGCTCAGATAGGGTAGCTTTTGTTCTCATTCACACAGAAGCGTAAGCTAGGCACATGAGTCGTGCAAGGTGTGCGCAGGTCGAGTAGAGTTTTAGGTTTTGTGACCTGAATGAAGTATTGAGAGACTATTGTTGCAAGGAGTGCGCAGAGTTGAAGGGAGTTCAACACTTGGAAGTGTTTAAAGGTCTGCCACAAGGAGTGTGTGCAGAAGTCTTCTTCAAGACTCGGAGTTGGAGAAAGCTCAGAAGGGATAGAGTCTCTGCAGTCGTCAAAGGAAGCACAGGAAGTTTTGTGCAGTGGAACAGTGAGAAGGCGTCGCAAGTTTGGTTCGCAGGCAGTTGAGTACCGTGGGAAAACCACTTGATAAAAAGTTGCAGAAGTCCTTGTGAAGGAAAGAGACGGACGTCGGAATTCTCTATGGAGAATTCGTGAAGTCCCGTGAACCGTCAGATCTCACGGAGGAGCAGGGAGTTACGGCGAGTGCTCTCGAGGGGTTCAAGCTCAGGAGAAGTAGAACCATAGATCCAATCCAATCAGAGCCGTCGGATTTGGTCATGGATTTTCATTTCGGGGTTTCGTGGATTGAAGTTCCGAAATATTTGCATTAGGACTCGCGAAGTGCGAAGTCTCGAACAAGCGGAAAGTCTAATTGCGAGACCCGCGCCGGAAATCATGTCAAGAGTTGACATTTCGGGATTTCGAGAAACAGAGAATCGGGATTTCAGGGTTCGTGGAATAGAGTTGCACGACATCACAACTTCTGAAATCACAATAAGGAGAAGTCTGAAATCGGCAAGGGAAGAGTCAAGCATTGACCGTTTTCGAGTTTCGGGGATTTGAGAGACAGAACGCTTGACCAACGGATTCGCGAAATCGCGAAGTCCGATCTCCCGAAGCGCGAAGGGAGATTCCACGAGGTTTTTTTGTGGGTGCATATTTCCCAAAAGGGAAATAGGAGATCCATTGGTGAGATCTCTTCGGGCCAGTGGAGGAAGAAAGATCCTGTGTACGTGGACTTCTGACCTGCGGGTTAGGAGGGTTGCGTCATCATTTTTGGTATCAGAGCACAGAAAGGTTCTTTGCTTTTTGTAGCAGGGAAAAGGAGAATTCACCATGCCACCGAGAAGAAGGGACAAGCAAACACTTGATCCACCAGAGGAGAGGGAAATGCCAAGAAGAAGGGGTAGGCAGATGCCTGATCCAGCCATAGAAAGAGAAATGCGTGATTTACGTGCCAGACTTGAAGATATGGAGACAACACATAGACGTACAGTCGGTGCTAGGGATCTTAGTGATTCTGAAAGTGAAATTGAAGCTGAACATGAAGGGGAGGAAGTTACAACCGAAGATGCCGCAAACAAACGTTTGATTAGGGCTATTGCAAGAATGGGTGCAAGAGAAAAAATGGACATTCCAGTTTATGAGGGAAACTTGGATGCAGAGGAGCTTCTAGACTGGATTAGAGCTCTTGACACATTTCTTGACTATGAAGATGTCGAAGAGGACAAGAAGGTCAAACATGCTGTCACAAGATTGAAGGGACATGCAACATTGTGGTGGGATGAGCTACAAGCTGACAAAAGCTGCAAAGGCAAGCAGAAGATCAAAAGTTGGGACATGATGATCGTGAAGATGAAGGCGAAATTCATCCCCAGAGATTACCAGATTAATCTGTTTTGAAGGATGCAAAACTTGAGACAGAAACTGATGACAGTAAAGGAATACACTGAAGAATTCTAGAGGCTGAACATCAGGGCAGGTCATCGGGAGAGCGATGATGAAAAAGCTTCCAGGTATATGAATGTCCTGAGATACGACATTCAGGATGAGATGAGCATGATGACCATCCGGATAGTGGAAGATGCTTATCAGATGGCTCTAAAAGCGAAAGAGAAGCTGAGCCGAAAGCAGGGTCAAAGAGGCCGAGGCAGAAGTCATCCCAAAGGCAAATCAGTTGCCCAGGATAAAAATCAGAACCCCAAGGAGGGCTGGAAGAAACCTCAGACTCAAACTGAGAGAGGTGGAAGCTCACAGCGAGGGAAATATGTTGAACAACGAGGGCAGCACACCAAACAGAGAGGAGATTATGTTGATAATAACATTTTTCCTCGTACCAGAGGTAGAGGAAGAGGAAGAGGTGGAGTAATAACATGCTTCACATGTGGAAAGAATGGACACAAGTCTTATGAGTGTCCAAATAAAAATAAAGAAGGAGGTGAGACTCACATCGCCGAAGCACAGAGGCAAAATGTTGAGGCAGAAGATGCTGAAGGTGGAAGATCGTTGATGATATGAAAATCTCTTTTGACACCAGAGAAAGAGGTGGAGAATTCAGTCCAAAGAAACAGACTTTTCTAGACTGCTTGCAAGACCAAAGATAGGGTATGCAAGGTCATTGTGGACAGTGGTAGCACAAATAACCTTGTTTCTACGGAGATGGTAGAAAAGCTGGAGCTGGAGACAATTGATCATCTAAGCCCATACAGAGTTTCATGGCTACAAAAGGGACATCAGGTAACTGTCACTAAACAGTGTTTAGTTGAATTTAATATAGGAGGATATAACGATAAGATACTTTGTGATGTTATTCCCATGGATGTTTGTCATCTATTGCTGGGTAGACCGTGGCAATATGACAGAAATTTGATTCATGATGGGAGAATGAACACATACATCCTAGAGAAGAATGGGAGAACTCACATGTTGCTTCCAATCAAGGATAAGGAGGTGAAACCTAAAGTAAGCAATAATGTACTACTCATGAGTGGGAAGGAACTTCTTACCGAGGTCAAGAAGAAGGAGGAACCATAATTCATTGTGGTCAAGAAGCCCAGAATTGTTTTGACTAGCACAAGGGTAGATGATTTACTAGAAGAGGTTCAGGGACTACTGGAAGAGTTCGCTGACATAATAGTGAACGAACTACCTCGTTCGTTGCCACCGATCGGAAGTGTGAGTCATCATATTGATCTCATACCAAGAGCTAGTTTTCCAAACAAATCCGCGTACAGATTAACGCCGTAGGAGAATGAAGAAGTTAAAAGACAAGTCCAGGATTTGTTGGACAAAGGATTGGTCAAAGAAAGCTTGAGTCTGTGTGTTGTTCCGACAATACTCAGTTCGAAGAAAGATGGAGGCTAGAGGATGTGTACTGACTTGAGGGCGATTAACAAAATAACCATCAGGAACATATTTCCATTGCCAAGGATGGATAATATGATGGATTGCTTGAGTGGAGCAAAGTATTTTTCGAAGATTGATTTGAAAAGTGGTTATCACCAGATTCGTATGAGGGAAGGCGATGAATGGAAGACAGCCTTCAAAACCAACGAAGGGTTGTATGAATGGCTTGTTATGTCATTTGGGTTAACCAATGCGCCGAGTACTTTCATGAGGTTGATGAACGAATTCCTAAGGGAATTCATCGGAAAATTTGTCATTGTGTATCTGGATGACATACTGATTTTCAGTAAAACAGTGGCAGAGCATCTGAAACATTTGGCTACAGTGATGAGGAAGTTACAGCAGGAGAAGCTACTGATAAACATGAAGAAATCCTCATTCATGAAGACCAAACTCATTTATTTGGGTTTTGTTATTTCTGCAGATAAGTTGAGGATGGATCCAGATAAAGTGGAGGTGATCAAGAATTGGCCATCACCGAAGAGTATATTTGAGGTGAGAAGTTTTCACAGATTGGCTAGTTTCTACCGAAAATTCATTAGGAATTTCAGTGGAATTAGTGCATCAATGATGGATACAGTGAAGAAGAGACATAAGTCTTTTCACTGGACAGAAGAAGCTGAGAAGAGTTTTAATTTGTTGAAGAGGAAGATCACAGAACAACCAATTTTGGTGTTGCCGGATATCCAAAAGACATTTCAAGTGAAATGTGATGCAAGTGGAATTGCAATAGGGGCAGTCTTGAGTCAAGAAGACAGGCCGATAGCATACTTCAGCGAGAATCTGAATGAAGCGAAAGTGAAGTACTCCACTTATGATAAGGAATTCTATGTTATTATACAGGCATTGAAGAAATGGAGACATTACTTGATCCCGAAGGAGTTTTTCTTATACAGTGACAATCATACATTGCAGTTTGTGACTCAACAGGAGAAGTTGAATCAAAGACATGTAAAATGGGTTGAATACATGCAAAATTTCACTTTTGTGATTAAACATATTTTTGGTACTGCTAACAAAGTTGTTGATGCTTTGAATAGGAAATGTTTGCTATTGCGGGAGTTCAGAGTCAAAACGTTGGGTTTTGATGATCTCAGGGACATGTATAGAAATGATCCAGATTTTAAAGAGGCGTACAAAGCAGCTGAGAATCCAATTCTCAGATATAGAAGCCAATGGACAGAATACATGATCCAAGAAGGATTATTGTTTAAAGTTAATTAGCTTTGTATTCCAAAATGCTCCATGAGGGAGAAATTGTTGAAGGAGAAACACAGTGGAGGATTGGCCGAGCACTTTGGTCACGACAAGACGTTCACAAAATTGAATGAGTCATATTTTTGGCCAGGAATGCGAGAAGACGTCAAGAGATTCATGGACAGATGCAGAATTTGCCAACATTTGAAGGGAAAGAGACAGAATGTAGGGTTTTATCAACCATTGCCCATACTTGAGAAGCCGTGGGATGCATTCAGCATGGATTTCATATTGGGGTTGCCAAGAACACCAAGAGGGTTTGACTCAATCTTTGTGGTGGTGGATAGATTTTCCAAAATGGCACACTTCATTCCATGTCAGAAAACTAGTGACGCAACTCACATTGCGAGTTTGTTTTTCAAAGAAGTCATTCGACTTCACGGCTTACCAAGGAGCATAGTTTCGGATCGAGACACTAAGTTCGTAGGACACTTTTGGAGGACCTTATGGAAGAAGCTGGGGAATAACTTGTCGTTTATTTCGGCTTATCATCCTCAGATAGATGGACAGACAGAAGTGGTGAACAGAAGTCTAGGAGACTTGTTGAGAAGCTTGGTGACAGAACACCACAGCCAGTGGGACAACATATTACCACAGGAAGAGTTTTCTTATAACGATTAAGTTAACAGAAGCACGGGGCAGATTCCATTTCAGATTGTCTATGGCATGCAGCCGAGAGGAATTTCTGAGCTGAGGGATTCAGAACAGATTGCAACTAGGAGTGCTAGTGCAGAAGATTTCGCAGAGGCGATGAAGGAACTTCACAACCAGGTGAAGGAGAGATTGTAGAGTTCAAGCCAGGAATATAAGTGGAGGGAAAATCAACACAGGAGACAACTTCAATTTGAGGTTGGTGATTTGATTCTGACACATTTGAAAAAGGAAAGATTCCCGAGAGGAACTTATAATAAACTAAAAATGAAGAAAATCGGACCATGTAAGGTCTTGAAGAAATTTGGGGCGAATGCTTACGAGATTGAATTACTCGATGGGATCGGAATTTCTCCTATATTCAATATCTCAGATTTGTACCCATATAAAGCTGAGGAAACAGGGACAAAAAATAAATAGCCAGAGGTCTAGTGGACAAAACAGATGTCAGTTGCAGAAAAGTCGCAGATGGAGCGCATACTGGACAAAAGGGTCAGCAAGAAGACCAGGCAAAAGCAATACTTTGAATATTTGGTCAAGTGGAAGGGCCATCCAGTTGAAGATGCCAGCTGGGAGAACGAAGCAGAGATCCAGAGGCATGGACACACCGTACGCGAGCTCATGGACAGGAGCCCATGAAAATTTTCAAGCAAGGGAGTATGATGCAGGAGCATCTCAAGCGAGCCAGCGCGGAGATAAAAGATAGCTGGAAAAGCGCCCAGCGCAAATTTTAAAAATGCCTTGAAACATTAATGAAGTCATCAAGTGGAGGCACACTTGTAAAATGTAAACGGACCTTGAGCTATCTGCTCTCGTCCTTAGTAGATAGAAGGCATTTATAATAGTTAATGCAAGTAGATAGAATTTAATGCATAGATTAGACAGCTTAGAATGAGAGAGGGAAAAAGAATATAGACACCCTCATTGTGTATTGTAAGATAGAAGAGAATAGATAGAAGGGACTGTGCCAATTGAGAGCATAGAGCATAGAAGAGAAGGAGCAGAGAGTTGTGTAGCCGAATTCCATGTACAGAAGTTCTGGATTAATAAAAGTAGGCTAAATGATTCAGACTCATGGTGTTCAAATATTCTCTGTGTATGCATTTTGGAATGTTATGCTCATGAATGATTTACTCTTTTTGTTATGCATTTTTTGTTTATGCTATGTATGTATGATTTCTTGTTGAATGTTTGAAATCTGAGAGGAAAGGGTAAAGGAATGAGTTTCAATTGTTTCTCTATCTGAGCAAGAATTCCTGCAAGGAGTGCAGTTGAATTGTCCGCAAGGAGTGCGTTGACAAAGGGTTCAGAGGTTTGTCTCTGAAATCTCAGATAGGGTAGCTTTTGTTCTCATTCACACAGAAGCGTAAGCTAGGCACAGGAGTCGTGCAAGGTGTGCGCAGGCCGAGTAGAGTTTCAGGTTTTGTGACCTGAATGAATTATTGAGAGACTGTTGTTGCAAGGAGTGCATAGAGTTGAAGGGAGTTCAACACTTCGAAGTGCTTAAAGGTCTGCCGCAAGGAGTGCGTACAAGAGTCTTCTTCAAGACTCGGAGTTGGAGAAAGCTCAGAAGGGATAGAGTCTCCGCAGTCATCGAAGGAAGCACATGAAGTTTTGTGCAATGGAACAGTGAGAAGGTGTCGCAAGTTTGGGTCGCAGGTAGTTGAGTACCGTTGGAAAACCACTTGGTAAAAAGTTGCAGAAGTCCTTGTGAAGGAAAGAGACGGACGTTGGAATTCTCTATGGAGAATTTGTGAAGTCCCATGAACCGTCAGATCTCACAGAGGAGCAGGGGAGTTACGGCGAGTGCTCTCGAGGGGTTCAAGCTCAGGAGAAGTAGAACCGTAGATCCAAGCCAATCAGAGCCGTCAGATTTGGTCGAGGATTTTCATTTTGGGGTTTTGTGGATTGAAGTCCCGAAATCTTTGCATTAGGACTCGCGAAGTGCGAAGTCCCGAACAGGCAGAAAGTCTAATTGTGGGACCTACACCGCAAATCATGTCAAGAGTTGACATTTTGGGATTTCGGGGTTCATGGAACAAAGTTGCACGACATCACAACTTTCGAAATCGTGATAAGGAGAAGTCTGAAATCGGCAGGGGAAGAGTCAAGCGTTGACCTTTTTCAAGTTTTGGGGATTTCAGAGACAGAACGCTTGACCACCGGATTCACGAAATCGCGAAGTCCGATCTCCCGAAGCGCGAAGGGAGATTCCACGAGGTTTTGCTATGGATGCAGATTTCCCGAAAGGGAAATAGGAGAGCCATTGGTGAGAGCTCTTCGGGCCAGTGGAGGAAGAAAGATCATGTGTACATGGACTTCTGACCTGCGGGTTAGGAGGGCTGTGTCATCAAATATGCATATTTCTTGTTTGCTATCTTCATTTACAAGTTGATTTGATGTTAGAATATTAATGGGCATGGGTGAAAATCTGTAGATTGAGCGAATGAGATGAGCTACAAAAGTATCTAATCATTTACCAGGAGGGGCCACAAACACATCTCAGCATCATCAGACATCCAACCATTGAAAGAAGAGGAGTTGCAGAGACATTTGATCATGATATCAAAGTAACTATCAATACTCATATTGTAATGGGTGGAGAGAAAGAGACAAATTCTTGTAAAGTTTACAGGAAAGTAGACACTTCCACCTAACAACCTCTAAAACACCCTTTGATTTTTTGTAGTTGAGTTCCATATTTATGAATAGACACTCATTCGGGTATTGACATTTCTCAGTTTTGAGATCATTTTTGTTATCAATGGATTGTTAGTTTTCCATTGGCTTAGCTACTAAATATTTTGAGACATGAGGTGGCAAAGGTTTCCCTTGCCAACTACTACCCGACAATCACTATAAGATGTTAGAGTTTTTGTTGAATCTTTTTTCTCTAATTTTATATCCATAGAAATTGCAATCACTATAAGATGTCAAAGTTTTGTGTTGATTCCTTTTTCTCTAAGTTTATATCCATGGAAATTGCAGTATCTTGCTTGTTGGAATAATCAATTTGCAGGTAGTATCCATGGAAATTGAAATATCTAGCATGCTGGAAGAATCAATTTGCAGGTGGAATAAAGGTGAGACTAAGAATATTTCATGTTTTCATACATGGGAGGATTTTTTTGGGGCCAAAGAAAGTTAATTATTGCATGTGAATTTTGAAACTATTTTTCAGTTATAGCCTCAAATGATTTAGTCTAATATCATGTGCACTCTTGTGCAGACAATTAGTCTAATATCATGTACACTCTTATGCAAACAATTGCAGTTATCGCAACAACACCACATGGAGTTGTTCAACTTAGTTCCAAACAAAATGTAAGTGAATTGTAAAATGGATACTAGCATTTTTTCCCATGTGTATACTTCCATATTTCCTTGGTGTTGGGCCTATTTTTTTGGGCCTAATTCATGCTTGTGTGCTAACATGTCTATTAGTGATAACACTATTTTTTATAAAATGTATTGAGTATAATAAATATGAACTGTGATTTTGGTAACTATTCATGTTATTAGCCATGGGCAACTATGTCTTTTTCTGTTATGTATGGATCATTGAAGAACTTTACTCAGTTGAAACTTGAAGTAGTCCAATGCCATATAGTCTATTACTAATGAAACTAATTTCCATACAATTTGAAGTAGTAATATGATGTCACTGCTATATTATAACTTAGCATATAACAATGACGAGAACAAAAAATTGATGAACTTAATGTAGTTGAAGTTGCGGGATAGGGATTGTCTAGGTATAGTAAACATAAACCTTATGGCTATTAGTTACATCCAAATAATTTGAGAGATAGGGATTTTCTAAGTAGACTAAACATAAAACTTGTGGATGTTAGTTACATCCAAATAATTTTAGCCCAACATTTTTAGATGACTCAACATTGAGATGCTTTTACGAGAAAACTTACTGGTAAAAATGCTTGAAGATATCAATTTTACAAAGCAGCCAGGGGATAAATTTAATAACAATGAAGACCATCGTCAGGCAACTTCGGAATTCCCTCTAGTGAAAGATAATTGCCTAACCAACAACTGTAAATTGAGCATCATTAACATTAGCAACCACCTACTACAAAGAAGAGCATCAAATAAATATTTTTATATAGTAAACTTGGTGTGAAGGAGCCATAGACAAAGTTATACTTGGAGTGTAATTCCTCCATAGGATTGAGGTCTAAACCATCAAGCCTTTCGCCACTGTCTATTGTCCCAACCTACAAATAATCGATCTCCACTTCAACGACAAGAGTTCTTAACTATGCTAACTAAGATAAATCTATTAAATCTTATTTATAATGAGATGTCTTCACTTTGGTAATTAAGAGCAACCCATGAAATCTAATTTACAGTGAGTTGTATTCACTTTGGTAATTAAGAGAAACCTATGAAATATGATTTACAATGAGATGTCTTATGTAGAGCAACATCTTTGCACGATGAGAATGGCTTATGAATATCCACTACCCACCTATTTATAATAGTTTGAGGGCTGCAATGAAAATCCTAGAGTCTGTGAGAAAAAATAGATAAAATCGGATATGGTAAATCCTCATCAGATGTGGTAATATTGAAGGCTAAACATCAAATTAGATTGGGTTCTATATAGCAATAGGCTAATCATTCTATCACTAGAGTTAGGTTGGGTTATATATAGCTATTTATCTTGTGATGAGTCTTGAGTTTGTAATGGTTTGTGAGGGGACAGATCTCGTTGTGCAAGATGAGTTGTAGAGGACTCACAATTTTGAAGGGAGACCTATTGGATCTATTTTATATGAAGTTCGAAATGTTATTTCGCCTAATATAATGGTGTGATTTGGGGCCATAAAATTTGTTTTGCATGATTATCTATCTCATTATGAATGGATCTATGGTAATGTTGTGTATTTGCTTATCCCTTTTTTTGTTATAGTACTATTTGAATGATATTGCAACTTGATTTCAATGGTAAATCAATAGATTTGCATAATCTAAGAATAGATCTGATGATGTGTTTTCTATAACTCTTTTCACCACACAAGTCTCAGCTACACTTCGGGTGATATCTCCTTCCCTTGAAGAAGGTTGAATATGCCTGTGTTCCTAGACTATAACAGTTCCTTTTATTGGTAGCTTTTGAGAACCATGGTCTCGATCTTGCACCAACAGAGGGAGGCACACAATAGAGACATGATACATGGGGAATCGACCTCACAATCAACCACTAAAACTAACCCACCAAACTATTACCATTTTATATGTAAAAAAATAGCATATGCAATTTGCTCTGTAAATTTTATAAGTATTTGTATTAATGAGAATTATGTTCGAGTGTGATTTGACCATTGTAACAAGTGTTCTTAGGCATGCAACATTCAAACACACAACACAATGATCAACTTTAATAATCGATAATTCAAAACAAGCATGGCAAAACACATGTCTATGTCATAATAATGTGGCACCTATTTTTAAAAGTGGGGATAAAAACAATCCCTTTAATCATAGGACCATTATGATTAACCCCCTTTTAGCCAAGTTATATGGAATAATTTGGGAAAAAAGATTAGCATATGACCAGAAAGCTATGGAAAAAGAGCTAAAGGCCAAGCCATACTTAGAAGTTATCATTCAACTGTGGACCATCTTTTTACGCTTAGGATCATTGTGGAGAAGTGTTGTAATAATAAAACCAATCTTTTGTGTTGTTTCATTGACCTTAGAAAATATTTTGACACGGTGCCCAAGACTAATCTTTGGAATAGGCTAGAGGAGCTAAAAGTCCTGTTCGAGTTGAGAGCTATTGCGATGAAGTTGTATGAGAATGTTGTTTCCAAGATTAGGAACACTAAGTGTTGGTGAGAAGATCCCCTGTCCACTACCCTTTTTGGCATATGCATTGACAAGTTAAAGGGTTGTTTGGAAGAACCAGGGTGTGTTAGCTTGACTCTCACTAGTATAGTCATCTTCCTCCTTTGCGTTGATGATATTGTTGTTATGGTGAGGAGTCCTATGATCTCAACAAGCAACTAAAAATTCTCAATAATTTTTGCTCTAATACAAGTATGATTGTTAACACCAAAAAAATGAAGGTTATGATAACTAAATCCAAAAAGATCACTTACGCTAATTTTGTGTATGACAACAATAGCTTGGAGGAAGTGACTTCATACAAATATCTAGGAATCAATTTTCATCACAAGCTCAATTGGAACTATAGCATTGAGAAAAGGATAAATGGAGGGTGGAAAGATTATTATCGACTTGAAAATAATTGTAAATCAATGAACCTTTGGTTATGGGATAAGAAGAAACTCCTCTTTGAGACTCTCGTCACTCATGTTATCTTATATGGTTGTGAAGTTTGGGTTTGCAACGTCTCAAGAGAATCAAAGAGAAAGATAGAGCAAATCCAAAAGTGTTTTATAACTTGTAATCTCATAATCAAAGGCTACACACCCTATCATATTCTCCTCATAGAAGCAAGTATTTTCTTCATCGAGAGGACAACTATGAATGGGTATCTAATGTACAAGACCACGATAAACAACATGGAATACATGAGTCTTCCTAAGATTGTTTCAAGCTCCATTGAAAACCACCTACCACTCAAGCAAGTCTTGGCCAAATCATTGGGGTATAGAGGAAAATGCCACTATGCATAATAACGATAATATTAAGCATATTATTGCATTTAAATTTAAGGAGAAATTGTCGTGCAATAAAGAATTAGATGATAAGATAAAATTAAAGTACTATAAGGAGGTGATTAACCCTAATCTAAAAGATCAAACATATCTGTTTGTTTTGACTAGCATAAAGAAGAAAATGAACATTGCCAAAATAAGGACAAACTCTCACGAGCTCTATAGTGAAACATGGAGTTGGACAATTCCTAAAACATCATGAGTAAAAAGAACTTGTCATCTTTGTGACATAAAGAAGGTTGAAAATGAAAATCACTTTCTTTGAGATTGTCATACTCACACCTACACTAAATCCCAATTTCTAAATATATATTACAATACCAACTTTCTTAACCTTTTCATTTTATACCATTAAAAACCAATCTTAATGTTTCATAAGAAGATGCATCGAATTAAAAAATGATGTGTATCATAAACAAATAATAAACCAATAGAACAAATGAGCGACAATGATTTTACATCATTAGAGACGATTGTTAATATTTAAATTTCTTAATGTTTCATGACAACCACATTCGAGAAAAAAAAAATTTAATGACACGTGTCTTAAGCATAGAGAAAAGATGCTCTCAAATGTCTCGGGACAAATTATTTTTGTGTGTCAGACCACGTGCTCACTTTAAATTACGGTTTGAGGGTATTTTATAGAATTACTTGACACTAAAGTTAGGTATAAAGTTTGAATAATGCATAGAATACTCTTTATGAAAAAAAAAAGCAAAGCATTGAAAGCTCAACAACAACCTTAGAGGGCCATAATGACGTGAAAGTCAAGTAGATATCGTTGGTCTCTTTTATGTCTTTTATATAGACGATTAAAGGTACTTTAATAGCTGATTGTGTTACCATAGGACATAAAACTAGCATATTCCTGATGTAGGGAAGGGAACGAAAGAGAATGTAAGGTGTAAGAGGGAAGGGAAGGGAAGGGAAGAAGAGAAGGTAAGGTGGATATGTTGTAAAAGGAAAGCAGAGTTTTTTTGGGATAGTACATTGTAATTTATTATGTGTCAATAACATAAAGGATATTTTGTTGTGTGTAAGAGACCTTTAATAAACAAGGTTGCATGGCAGCTTATATCTGCCGATGAAGTCCTTACCAGTAGGCAAGGAAAGTACTCACACTTGCTTTATGATTGTACTTTAGAATTAATGACGCGAAGTGGAATCGAGACCATAATCGAACGTACCTACACAGTAAAAAACGCAAGACTAACTGGATACGTTCCATTGAAAGCATAATGCCCACCGTCCAAGCAATCAAAAGCGTAACACGAGCCAATCCAGAGCGTTTTGTTTGCATTAGCCGCTACTTCTGATACTACCTTTCCCGCTTATGGTGATTATCTAAATGAAAGGGTTGCTACGAGCTCTCAAATATCCGCATCAGACGAAGCTCTAGCCGGACGAACCGTAAAGCCACCCGAAAACAGCTCGAACAGTACCATACTGAGCAATCATTCAACCACCGTGTCCAAATACAAACCTGCCACCTGGATGAAATATTTATTACAATTGCATTGGAAGGAGCGAAGGTTGTACTAAGACTTTAAAGTCTTTGGCCAATAAGATATGAGATAAATCACATTTAAAATTTAACTGGAAACATTATTTATCAAAACTTTGATAAAACTTTGGTAAAATGAATACATATTTTATGGTCAACCATTGATTAATAGTTAGTCAACACTAACTCAATGCTATATACCATGCCTATCGGCAGGTATAATAAGAGTAATTTGTCAAGGAAGTGTTCCCTTAAAAACATTTTTAGAGATATAGAAAAATAAATAAATAACATAGACAAATAAAAATAAGCAATATATATTTTACTATGACAAAGTACATGTTATAACCACTAAAATCCATACTCCACACCACAATATTTATTCATTGATTCATTTATATTATAAAGTCAATAAGAAGGAGAATCTCTAACCCAATTAAAAAATACTACATGTACATTTCAAAACTATATTTATATAAAAAAGAAACTTGCACCTACAAACCTCGCCTTCTTGCTCAATTGTTAAAATATTCAAAACTTAAATTTACTATGTTACATCTACTATTCATCCATGTGTCTTTAAGATATTATCTAGAGTATGGCTAAATTAAATTACCTATTACTTGTTGAATCGCTCCATGTTATATACTCAAATAAGTCGAATGCCTAGACTACCATATGGAAAGCTTTAGCATTATCGTTAATTATTCTATTAACTTGCAAATTAAGATCACATCATATTTGTACATTTTACTTAATAAGATTAATAGTCAATAAACAAAAGGAGTAATGTGCATTGGTAAAGCCCCTTTGTGAAATTTCAAATTAATAGTATTCATTGAATCTAGGAAAATCTTTTGCATGTGTAAGCTCTTTTGACTAAGCATGAATGTATCTTTTTAACATGTTTTTCTAATTCCAAAACTTACATTTAGTACTTATATTTGATCTTACTATGCATCCATTTATGAAACACGTGTTTTCTTTTCTCATTTTATAGGTTTCATTGATGTGCATGTGTCCACTCTTCTCATGAAGGATGCATTATCACAAAATTGCATTTCCAATCTAAATTGTAGACTAAATTTAGATAAATAAATTAAACTCTTCATTTGTTGTGAGAAAGACAAATTTGTGGCGATGTGTTGTGTCACATGAGAGAAAATTTTGCGAGGATGTGACATGTCGTGGAAAAAACTGGATGAGGTGTGACACATCGCATAACAACAAAGATATTTTCACTGCGATACATCACATGATGAAAAAAACATATTTCCTACAAATGGTCACAAAATGACAAAAATATTTTTCTTGTGATATGTTGCATCGCGAGAAAAATATTCTTCATGCAATGTATCACATGAAAGTGAAAATCATTGAAATATGTGGTTGATCATAGTTAAGCATAATTGACTGAGATTAACCATGGTTGACTATTATTTCCCATGTTAAACCATGGAACTATGGTTGACCATCTTTGACCATGGTTTATTATGTTTGAAAATGTTTGACTATGATTCATCATGTTTGATGATGGATAATGATGGTTTAATGATAATTGAATATGTTTGACCATTGTTGACCATGGACGAGCATGTTTAACTATGATTGACTATGGTTAA
>ML776573.1:23637-33667 GCA_009831015.1 Picea engelmannii
TTTGACTGATTGCATAATACATGTGAAATAACTTATCTATCCAAATCCACTTTAAAGACAAACAACTTGCAACATAATTGAGTGAAATAGAACAACAATAATTTGACACATACAAAAGTTTGTTAATGGAGTTCACCTAATTTGGACTACGTCTTTGGGTTCGCTGTCAATTAAGACAGTTTTATTAATATTCAAATTCTTGTGTTTTTACAATGACCTTTTCACTCATTATTCAAACTTGGAAACAGAGTGCACCATCGAATTATAATAAAACTTCATATATTTCTATTAAGAAACCATTAGGCATGCATTACGGTGAAATACCAAAGTCTTGATACCCCTAGCACAAACTTCGAGACCCAAAAATGTACTTTGTAATGAAGTGTTGTGTCTTGGTCCACGTGCTAGTTAAATAGGGCGTGAGCCCTAACCTCCTTATGCAACCTTAGGTGGCCATTAAATGTAAATTGTTGGATTTACGTAGCAATAGGCGCCTTGGGAACATTTGGTTAGAGCGTTGGAATATTATATGGTCACGAGGTCAAACCTCATCGACCATGCCATATATTATGGTAGTTGTTGAAACTATATGTTAAATGTTTTTAACAACCCATGTGAATATATATTGGTTCATTGGTTTAAATATGTGATCACATATGATATGGTTAAATATATACTGTGGGATCAGGGGTTGGGAACCATTGATCCCTGATCCGGGTGGATATTGGTGGCCACCCACCTATTCCAACTGGCTCGTCTTGACATTTTTTGGTTCAACACGTTGTTCTGTACTTATTTGTAATTGTGGGTTCTACACTTTCGGGGTTTTTTGAATCCCTACACATATTCCAGGTGGATACTAGTGGCCTCCCACCTAATCCAACTGGCTTATTTTTTATGCTTTCATGTCAGCACATCTTGTTGTACTTCCAGGGCCATTTTGGCTGTTTTGGGGCCCTAAGAATTGTTTTTTGGATCACCACAGTCAAATTGTATATGGAGTCAAATTTTGATGGTGTAATTTGTAGTTTTCTTAAATACCTTTCCAACGGGTTATCACACGCCTAAAACGGAGGTCGTATGCAAAATTTACGACTGTGGGAAGTTGAGGTACCAACTTACCCATAGGGGCCCACATAACTTTTGATGTTTCATCTCCTAGGGTTAGGTTTTTGGATGTATAGGGTTTTGGAATTCATGATTAATATCAAAAATGCCTTTGGAGCCTCATTGTAATCATTATTCTCAGACAGATGTGCATAGCAGCCACATCTCTTCTCAGAGATAGCTACCACCATTCAAGCAAGTGTTTCAATTTTGCAGTTTTACAGTTTCATCCTATTTCATTTACTCTATAGAAGATATTGTTCAATGTATATATGTGTTGTTCCTCATATCTCTATGTTTATTGTATTTAGTTAGTTAATCAGTTTTTTCTTCTCCTAAATATGGATCAGTGGTATCAGAGCGATATTCTCCTCATTTATTTTTCTTCATGCATGTCCCTGATAAGATCTGGGTACGAGAAGTTGCGACTCAAACCAATCGAGTTGTTGAAAGATCAGTCACGTTGAGCCCGAAAATAACCCATGGGGGATGAAAAGAAAGATGATGGAGCAGGAGATCCTTTTAAAATGTTTCTCGAGGAGGCCCTCGCACGAAAAAGGAACAAAATGATGGATAGTTTTGCACAGTTCCTTCGACGGTTTCCCACATGAGAAGCATCTTCATCAAGCAACCATGCAACCCCCTTCAAGGTACAATTAAATTTTGATATTTCATTATTTGAAGGACTCATAGATGCAGATGTTGTAGATAAATGGTTGAATCTTCTCAAAGGGTAATTTTCGGTCCACATTTTTTTCGATAGGGAAAAGATTACTTTGCACTCTTCAAGGTCATCCCCCATGTTAAGGACTGGTGGGATACTTACTCTGAGAAAAGGGCCATAGAGGAATCTACAATATATTTAGTTACCCCTACATGGGATTCCTTCTGGGATTCCATTAAAGAATAGTACTACCCTTTTGGAAGCTACGAGGACCAGTACACCCAGTGGATCACCCTGTGGCAAGAAAGGGACCATACAGTACCATATTTCACCAATAATTTCCATACCCTGAGCACCAAATTGGGTATCAAAGACTCTGAGCCACATCTGGTGCTCAAATACCGCGGTTGTTTGCATAGATACATTCAAACAGAAATGGAGTTTCTGGACATCACCTCATTAGGTACGAATTATATATTTTCCATCAAGATAGAGAAGAAATTTAAGCAGAATAGGCAAGAGTTTGGATCTGCAAACCCCTCACAGTAGAAGCAGGGAAAATGCATCCCCAACCCACATGGTAAGGGATAGATAAAATATGTCCACTCTCAGGACAACCAGTCCAAGCTGCAACACAAGAAGGGAAATGAAAAAATTAAGAAATACACAGGAAAATGTTGTGAATACCATAAAATACCTTGGCACAACACTGAAGAATGTCGCTCCAAGCATTCACTTGTGGCTGAGCTGAAAGTTTCCGAGTTCGATGTCGATTCTGACTCTTAATCAAATCTAGAAAGAGGGAATCATATTATTGATGATGAACCCAGTGCCACTCTCTCTACCACCAAAGTCGAGCCAAGCGAACTAGAAGAACCAGAGGAAGGGGAATGCCTTTTTCACTCATAGATGTGGGTAAAGGGGGCTCCACTTCATTTCATTGTCGATAGCAATAGTCAGAAGAACCTAATCTTGGTAGAGGTCATCAAGTGATTGGACCTTCCAACGACACCACACCCGCATCCCTACACCATGAGTTGGCTTTGCCAAGGAAGAGATCTTTGTGTCAACCAACAGTGTTGTCTGCCCTACAGCATCAAGCCTTTCAAAGATAAGGTATTGTGTGATATTTCTCCCCTTGAAGTTTGTGATGTTCTTTTACGAAAACCATATTTGTGGAAGCATCATGTTGTGTATGATTCTATACCTTCCAGTGTTATTATTACTTTGGGTAGACAATTGTACAAGATACCATAGGTAGCACCAACTACACCTATTTCTTTAATATTTGGTAAGAAATGCAGCAAGGTCATTTCATAGATCGAGAAGTTTGTCTAATTTTTTATCCATTCCCACAGTAATAAAAAGGTCATTTACACATCCATGGCCTCTACACAGAACCTCTCTTTACAGTAGAAGCAAGTGGACGAGATCGTGGAAGAGTATAGAGACATCTTCTTCTCACCCACCAGGGTACTGACGCACTGCCAAGTCAAACATCCAATTGAGTTGAACCCTAGTGCACCTCTGCCTCATGGACCAATATATCATTGCTTGCTGATGGAAAATGACGAAATCAAGCGTCATATCCAATAGATTCTTCAAAAGGGGCACATCAGACCCAACTCCTCCCCTTGCAGAAGCCCGATTGTACTGGTGCAGAAGAAGGATGGGACCTGACGACTCTGCATTGATTAAAGAGAATTAAAAAAAATCATCGTCAGGAACCAGTACCCAATTCCTAGGATTGATGACCTTCTTGACCAAATCAAGGGGGCCAAGTCCTTCAACAATATTAACCTAAAGTCTAGCTACCACCAAGTTCCCATCGAGCCAATTGATGTATGGAAGACAACTTTCAAATCTAAAGAAGGTCTCTTGGAATGGTTGGTCATGCCCTTTGGCTTAACAAATGCACCAACCACTTTCAAGAGGTTGATGGACGATGTATTGAGACCCTTCACCAACTCTTTTGTGGTGGTATATTTGGATGACACCCTCATCTTCAAAAAAAATTGGGAGAGCACATGCGGCATATTCCGCAGGTTTTGAGCACTCTGCGAAAACACAAGCTATATGCCAACTTGGAAAAATGCTCCTTTGGCATGACCAAGGTCCAATACTTGGGACACATTGTTGATGAGAATGGGGTACATGTTGATCCATCTGATCCAAGTCATTCATGACTGACCAGCCCCAACCACACTAACTGAGCTTCAGATCTTCTTAGGACTGGCCAACTTCTACAGACGGTTCGTGTTGGGATTCTCTCATATTGCATGGGCCCTCAGCCAAGTGACCAAAGGAAGTGGAAGCTAAATGTTCATGTGGGGGAAGGAACAACAATGAGAATTCAATGATATGAAGCATCGTTTGTGCTCCACTCTAGTACTCTCCTTGCCCGATCTGCAAAAACCATTCGAGATTGATATTGATGAATGTGACTATGTTGTAGGCGTAGTTCTCACTCAGAATGCTCATCCAGTAGCATACCATAGTGAGTCACTCTCAAATACTTTCTAGAAATACCACCTATGAAAAGGAAATTTATTCCATTGTACAATCATGTCGTCAATGGAAACATTACATTCTGGGAAAGGAGAGGATCATCCACATTGATCACAAGCCTCTACAATTCATACAGACACATGGGAAATTGTAGAATGACCTCCATCATAAGTGGTCCACCTACCTAAAACAATTCCATAGCAACATCAAGTATAAGCTAGGGAGCTCAAATCATGTCGTTAACTACCTTATTCGACCTCCCGTGGCTACACTCATCAATGTGCTCCATTCTTGTGGACATGAGGCATCTGAGTGGCCCCAACTTTATTAAAAAGATCCAGACTTCTACACCACCTATCAACTCTTGGTTATAGGTGCCATCTAGGAATATCACCGATTTTCACATTCAGTAAGGAATATTATGCCATCTAGGCCATCTCTTTGTTCCTACAAGCGAGCATGCAAGGTTGATTTGGGAATCCCACTACAGTCGAATGAGAGGACATTTTGGCATGGATAAAATTGTGGTTGTTCTACAAAAACATTTTTATTGGCCAAAACTTTGACAGGACATCAGCAAGTATATCAGATCTTGCACTTCATGTGCCATTTCCAAGCCAGCCATCAAGAAGCAAGGCTTATACACCCCTTTTCCTACTCTTGAGAAGCCTTGGGAATCCATCTCAATGGATTACATGTCTAGCCTTCCGTCCACCAAGTAAGGCAATGATTGTGTATTTGTAGTCGTTGATCCATTTTCAAAGATGGCCATCCTCACAGCCTGCAAGAAGAATATCACAGCAATAGATATTTCCAATCTCTTCTTCAAACAAGTGTGGGTCCATTTTGGGATACCACAGACCATCATCTTCGACCGGGAAAACAGGTTCCTCAACACATTTTGGTTGAGTCTCTAGTCATTGTTGGACACCAAGCTCACTAAAGCCACAACTTTCCACCCCCAAACAGATGGCCAAAAAGAGGTCATCAATCACATGATTGTGCACATCCTGCACATGTAAAAATATAAGCATTTGTGTACATGGGATGAGAGTCTCCCCTATGTTCAACATAGTTACAACATGGCTATCCTTAGCTCCATCGACCATATCCCATTTCAGGTGGGGCTGGGATTCCAACCCTTTGGTCCCATTGATGTTTCAATACCTCTTGCCACCACACAGACTGACTCTTCCCATGTTTAGTCTGAGACTAAAAAATCCACCAGATTCATTGAGCGGATTCAACACATCCACCAACAAGTCCATGATATTTTTCAGAAAGCCAATTCTAAGTACAAGCAGCGCCATGATCAACACAGGGTACCGCACCAGTTTCAGGTTGGAGACAAAGTCTAGTTACATTTGTAGAAGGAGCGTCTTACAGGGACCCATCATAAGCTTTTCCCACTTAGTTATGGTCCTTACACTATCACCAAGGATGTGGGTAGCAATGATTTTGAGCTCAACACTCCACCCTTCCTTGGATTTCACCCAGTGTTCATTGTGGACCTCCTTCAGCCATATTTTCCACCATTATTGGACACCTAAGAGATCGTCGAACAACTGAAACCAACAGACCTCAACCATGATTGCATGGAACAAGCATCCATTGATCAGATAGTCAACACACAATTCAAGGGAACTCGCCAGCAAATGATCCAGCTTTATTGGGTTGTCAAGGCAGGGCATCTCCTACACCAAGGAAAGTGGCTCACTCGAGGCCAAATTCAGCAGAATTTTCCTCACCTGATCAGGGAACTCAATGCAATGGAGATAATTGGTTCCTAGGGGGGGAGGACTGATCCAGGTGGATATTGGTGGCCACCCTCCTATTACAACTAGCTCCTCTTAACAGTTTTTGGTTCAACATGTTCTTTTGTACTTATTTGTAATTGTGGGTTCTACACTTCTGGGGTTCTCTGAATCCCTACACATCTTCCAGGTGGATACTAGTGGCCTCCCACCTAATCCAACTGGCCTATTTTGTATGGTTTCATGTCAGGACATCTTGTTGTACTTCCAGGGTCGTTTTGGGGCCCTAAACATTGTTTTTTTGGCTCACCACAATCAAATTGTAGACAGAGTCAAACTTTGACGACGTAATGTGTATTTCTATTAAATACCTTTCCAATTGTCTATCATGTGCCTAAAATGGAGGTCGTATGCAAAATTACAACCCTAGGAATTTGAGGTACTAACTTACCCATTGGGGCCCACATAAATTTTGACATTTCATCTCCTATGGTTAGGTTTTTGGATGTATAGGGTTTTGACATTCATGAGTAATATCAAAAATGCCTCTTGAGCCTAATTGTAATCATTCTGCTTAGAAGGATGCGCATAGCAGCCACATCTCTTCTCAGAGATAGCTACCACCATTCAAGCAAGTGTTTTAGTTTTTCATTTTTACAGTTTCAGCCTATTTCATTTATTCAATAGAAGATATTGTTCATTGGATATCTGTGTTGTTCCTCATATCTCTGTGTTTATTATATTCATTTTGTTAATTAGTTCGTTCCACTCCTAAATCCGGATCAATCCTCCATTTTTTTACGCCAACTAAAAAACATTGTAAACATAAATATATTTGGCCCCATTCATTGTTAAGCAACAAAGTGATGGTTTAATGGTCAAGTTGTTGGTCTAGAAGGAAAGAGACCTAGGTTCGATCCTCCAGGGTCGCATCTATAATTTTTAACAACATTATCCATAAAGGGACAATGGGAGGCTACCACATTGTAGTCTCTCATTGGTCCATTCATGCATATACAAACATGCCATGTGTCACGATTTGACTTGTCCACTTGTGTTTCTATGGTCTCCTTGTCACCTTCTCAATCAGATGCACGATGTGCCACATGGTGTTCTACGATGTTTTCACATTAGCATCATATGGTATGTATAGTCATGCCATGTGTCACCCTTCTAGTGGTGACACATGTCACCCTTTAACTTTGACTTTTGACCTTGTTGACCAGAACTTTGACCGTCTATATCTTTTGCATACGAACTCTGTTTGAGGTGATTTTTGTGTTGTTGGAAAGATATTGTTGATCTATACGCAATGAAGTCATTTTTGATAGAATTTTAGATGATCAAATTTTGAGAATTTATGGATCCTCCTGGACCTCTATGAGCATTCAGGATCCTCACAGATCATTTATAAATAAAAATAGAACCGTAATCCTAAAAGCCTCCTAACTACCTAGTGGACCTTCCTTAATGTGGCCATGTTACATTTATTTAATACTAACTACCATAGTAAGCCTTATTTAACAATAACAAAAAATAGTGGACGTAGTCCACCTTGCATTGAATGGCCTCCATTATTATTATTCTAATGGTCCCTTTGGGCCCCCCATTACACCTCTATGGGAGATCCCAACACTACACCCCCTTAGAAAACTGTTTTCCTCAACGCTTCTTGTGAGGAGGTACAACGATAAAATAGGGTCCAATGAGTGTTGACCATAATTTTGAAGTAATCCAGGGAACTAGGGTCCCATGTATAAGCACTAGCAACCATGTTGAAGTAATGTAAGATGCTTCACCATAAACCTAGGTCCCATGTATGAGTTATGGCCATGATCTTAAAGTAACTAGTGTTACATGTGCAAGTACTAATTGCAATACTGAAGGAATCGAAGGGGCTTATCAATAAACCTGGGTCCCACATCCAAGTGCTCATGTTGACTCCCCAATGAATATACTTGAGATCAATCATTGGCTAATATTGGTGATCCAAATTCCTACCATGGTCATGTAGATCCAAATATATAGATCTAGTAATATCCAAATAATCGTCCACACTAACTGAAAAAGGTTAGATGTGGATATAAAAGGAATACGATTATTGGAGAATAGAAAATATAAAAATTGGTAGTCATAAATAGATCATGATTTCCCTTATTGATGCTCTCTACATAAGGTGGATTACAATCATCAAATAAAAGGTGAAAGTAGTTTCCATCCAAGAAATGACAATTATCCCTAGACCATTCCTCACAAGCCTCCTCTAAATGACACCACCCATATTAATCTCCCTTGTATACCCTCTCTGATATGTCTTCAAAGTGTTACACGCCTAATTGTCGCACTACTAAGTGTCACACTTTACCAAGTGTCGCAATTTCATCACTATGTGGGAGTGTTTTCCATAATCCCTAGACATGTTGGAGGGGAATCCTATCATTTGGAGGTCGAAATATTATCTTTCACCTTGCTTTTTTGTCCTTTTTGAGTATCATCACTCCCCTACCCATATGTAGAGGAGGATGAACCATTTTCAACCCTCCTTGCTTAGTTCTAGGGGAGAAATACTATCACCCTATGCTCAATTCTAGGGGGACGATGAAGTGGTTACAAACATCATACCTTATTTTGAGGGGTTGTTTCTGGGAGTTTTCAATTGGTTAGAGGTTGGTTCGAGCTACCCTATATCCAAGGCAAGTTCAATATTGTGTGTTCAACAAAATCATCATTTGATCCTATCCTCTCCTCAAATTATCATATGGTTGTTATACCTCAAATCCTATATAATGGAGGCCATTCTTGGGTAAAAGGAGGAGGAAGAGAACTTCAAAGCACCATACTTATGACCTTGTGACATTCAAAGGGTTGGAAATGAGAGCTTGGAGGAGTTGTTGCAACCTCAACATCAAGGTTGTAAATGCTTCATTACTTGTTCCTTCCATATAATATAACTTGACCTATTCCCCTCATGCTTATGTTTTTCATTGTATGCATGTCTATTTTTGCCTAGTTCAATATAAATAAATCTAGTTTGCTTAACAGTATATTATGGAAAAAGGAAGTATTGTTTTTTTCTTTGCAAGACTTCTCTTGCACCAAGAGCTTGGAAATCAAGATCAAGGGTTGGAGTAGTGAGGAAAACCGAAGGAAAGGAGGTAGGTTATCTATCCCATTCTCTCATATTCTCTTCTCATTTTTTCTATGGGAATATAGAATAGATTTAAGGGGAAAGTAGGGAACCATTTGTTACCTTATGTCTTGGATCAAAGCAGGATTGATCCAAGGGGGGTTTCACCTATCCGCAGGGGAAAATTTTCCACAACACAAAGTTCCAATCTTTAGATTGCTTCATAGTCTTCATGTAGTTTATGTACTTGGTGCTCCATATAGAGTTTCACAATATGAACTACTTCAGGTGTGAAATGTTATCTACTCTAATGAACCATTGTTTGTTATGCTCTTCATAATCCGTAGTCTCTTCATGAAAACTTATAGGATGGGCTTCCTTCACATAATTTTTCGTTTTCCACATAATCTGCATATATCACATGATATTCATCAATGAGGTGGGCCAATATATCCCTTAAAAATTCCATGAGACATTGTAAGTATGAAAACCATGGTATTAAGGGAACAATTTTTTAAGGGTTTTCATACACTCAATATTGATCAGAAGTATATCATATAATATACCAAATCAAATCCCTTCCAATGGCATTGCTCTAACAACAATCTAAGTACCTCATCAAAATACATCTACTCTACAATATGTGTGGTCAACATGGAAAAACACTAAAATAATCAATTTTAAATCAATGATATCTTCACTTTTTGGACTTCGATTTAGATGTTTTATTTTTTGAGTTTGGGTGATTTTCAAGAGGAACTAAAATATAAAGTCGGTTTCTTCATATTCTACACAAAAGTATTTAGAAATGGATCCAAATGTTGTCATCTTATTTTTTCCCTTGAAAAATCTGCAAAAAGAAAAAAAAAA
>ML776573.1:40358-71859 GCA_009831015.1 Picea engelmannii
AGTAAGTTGGATTTCGAAACTGCAAAAGGTTGTTGCACTTTCAAAAACAGAGGCAGAGTATGTTGCTGCTACAGAGGCTATTAAAGAGATGATTTGGTTACAAAGGTTTATGGAGGAATTGGGAAAGAAGCAGGAGAACAACAGGTTGTACTATGACATTCAGAGTGCCATTCACCTTGCAAAGAACTCAGCCTTCCATTCGAAGACTAAGCATATACATTTGAGGTACCACTTCATAAGATCCACCTTGGAAGATGGACAATTGAAGCTGGAAAAGATACACACTAGCCAAAATCCTGCAGACATGTTAACAAAGGGAGTAACCAGGGAGAAACTGAGTTCTTGCTCAGTTTCAGTTGGTCTTCAAGAATGAAGATGAAGATGAGAAATTTTCCAGGTCCAAGAAGGTTCAGAGTCCATCATATACAACAGCGGTGGATTTGTTGAGATCAGTCTCCAAGTGGGAGATTGTTGGTTGTGGAGCCTGATTATCTTCCTGATTTAGAGGTCTTTTACTTTCAACCGTGTTTATACCCCATAAAGTATTTACACCCCAGAAGTATGTACACTCTTCCACACGGGGGAGTGCAGAGGGGGGTACCCCCTCTGTGGGGTCTGAGGGAAAGCGGGCCCCCAGCGGGGGTTCGAGGGTAGCATCCCCCGATGGGGGTTTGAGGGTGAAGCCCTCGAAGAAAAAATTGCCTTGTAAAAGTATATTATAATTTCATTGTAAATCTGGACCGTTCATTATAAGGTCGCAGATCTAACAATAGAGATTATGTTAGGGTTTTTTGCCCTAGAAGGAAACCCTCTTTTATGAGGGAAATGTATTGTGGCTATGTAGGTTGGCAAGTATTGTATTCTGAGAGAGGAGACTGTGAGAGAAAGAAGAGGAATTTACAGCAAGTTTCGCTGTAGGTTGTATCCCTTCATTTTGTTGGATAATAATAAAGAAAGGACCTAGCAATTTCTCTGGTGGACGTAGCCCACACTGGGTGAACCACGTAAATCTGTGTCTCTCTTGTATTGTGTATCTTTTGTGTTTTATTTCTGCATTTGTTTTTATTTTATTGCTCCGCAGTCCTGTTTTTCTAACACATTGGTCAACTTTCAGATTCACCTATGGTTGGAGGATGTTTTTCATTGCTAGTCCCATCACTAGTTCATGATCCATTCCATGGGCAATAAGAGAAACCCTCTTCCATCATGTCTTTGATACATTCAACTAAATGGACTCTCCTCTTTCACACCAACTTGGGCCTTCTTTCCAATGCCTCCTTTTGGTAGTGACCATTTTCCTTTCTTTTTTTTCTTCTCTTTGAATACATAGGCCCATGTCTTATGGACCACTCAATGAGCCTTAACATCAAAATGAACTCAAAAAGCCACTTCTTCCTCTTGCAAAGTTCATTCCACCATCTGATATTCATGGTCTCATTTCACAATAGTGTCAATAATCCTTGCATATATTATTGTGGTTCACATGATGACATCATACATGGCTTGGTAATAGCTCTAAAACATGGTATCAATACTAACCTAGAGGAATCCATACTTGGCTACAACACTACGGATCCCACTGCAGTAGCTAAACACCCACTAGATATTCCCACTATGAGAACACAATGAGTAGCAAGAAACTCCTAAAATGGAAGTATTAGTTCTAGTCCTATGTGTCTAGTAAATTATGTAATACCTCATTAGTGAGATACCTCACCAATTTAATTTTAGACCATTCACATGGAAAACCTATTTTGAACACTCACCCTTTCAAGAGGTCTACAGTAGCCTAATAGAAAACAACTGCACTATCATGCTAATAAAAAAATAGTTAATGGAGGCTATATCATAGTCCCATTTTTAGGTTTCACACAATATTTCATGCATGGGTCCATTTTGTCTTTTGCAACACCTCCATCTTTCTAGGACACTACACAAACCACAAACATGTCAATGGTCTTATTCCCTTCCTACTAAAACACCATAATGACATGGATCGTCTTAGCATTGAATCCCTCTAGAATAAGTTTGCACCAACAATAACCTCACACTCTTCTGAACTACCAATGATTTTACAATACATGGAACATGCAACAGGCTTGTAATGTTGTATTTGAATAAGCACTTGAATGAACTTAAAAATCTTGGTCTTGTCCCCCCTCTATTATGAGTACTAGTTTAGTGAGAAATCAAAGAAGGCTATATAGTTCGAGATATCATAATCCACCAGTTTCTCATTCTCGACATAACCTTTCAAGTTCTCATCCTTATGCACATGCACCCATTCATCGAGTCTCTCTTCTGGGAAAAATAGGTTTTGCACCTCTAGGATAGGGCCCTCTTGGTTTGTTCTTCTAGGCCTTGTTATCCATTATGTCCATACCCACCACTAGTATTGTGTGTGCCAGTATTATCCTTATGCTCCAATATTACTTAATACCATAAGCCACACTCAACCACTCCTACTTCCTACCAAATGAACCTTGCTCAATTGTCAAATGTTGTAGGGTTTGATCCTAAGATGAGACAACATGCCCACAAGGTTAGAGCTAAATTAATAGCAAGATATCCCTATTGATTTACTAGAGATAACAAACGAAAGCAACCCAAGTGTCTAATAAGTGAATTAGGAAGCTATATCAAGACTTCATGTCAATCCAAGTATGTACCTACAAGATAAGGTGTTTTTGTTTATGTTTTGTAGCTCAAATAGGTACTTCCACATTGGTTTGTGTCTAACATGTGGAAGTCGCCATTAATACATATCAGAACTTTGGAAATTCACTTTAATAATTTAATTGTTAAAGTGAATTTCATTTTAGAATTAATGGAGGTTAATTTAAATAAAATGCCTAAGTTTCTGGCTTTAGTGATTTAAGTTAATGAAATGAATCTTAGCCATTAATCTCAAGTGAGGGAGATTTAATCTCATCCATTGATCACTTTGGAGATTAGGGTTAGGGCTCATCTCAAGATTATAAAAGGAAACTAAGGGAGAGGAGGAGACAAACATTGTGAAAGGAGTTAGTGACTCATTTACGTGGAGAAGGACTTTCACTCTACACATTTCAGCGAGAGAGAAAATTTCTGCAACCAAGAAATTTCCAGCAGGTCGTACCAAGCAAGCCAAAGGACGAGGAGACTTTTTGGAGGGATTGTAAAATCCACAAAGTTTCCAAAGAGGTCGTATAGCCACATCTGAGGCTATACAACTCGTAGCTAGCAGCTGCGGGGGCTATGCAAGTTATACATCCCATGGTAGGGGTTTTACAATGTACATCTGGGATGTAGAGACCATCATACGGCCAGGCGGGAAACATATATGCAGGGAAAACAAAGGGGTAGAGGGTTTCATTAGGTGAAATCAACCCAATTTTTGTTGTTGTTTGTATTTTCTCAATGGGCCATTATCCTAGTAAAGGGGCCCTTATTTTCTATAATAAAATCATCTCATTGTTGGTTTTCCCTTAGGGGTTATTCCTCGGATATTTACCCAAAATATATATGTGTACATGTGTTTGGATTCCTATTTTTATTCCGCTACAATTTTTTGGTTAAGAATCTCTTTTTTTCTTTTATTTAGTAGGTCTGCATTTTATTTTTGCAAGGATTTGCTCATAATTAATTATCATGACTGGTGTTCGAGGAAATTTAACATGGTATCAGATATTACACTATGAAGGAGACCAGACAAGGGTTTTGTCATGGGATTTATAGAAAATCTAAATTTCCATCAGTTTATATTCCTCATTAAAATTATGATTTGGAGATAGCCACAATTGGTTTGAGGTTTGAGGATAGCTCAGACGGTGCATCTAACTTCATTCCTTGGAAGGAGAGGGTTAAATTAATGATCATGGAGAATAGGTTGTGGTAGTTTGAAAATACCACTATAACCCCATTAATGGATCCAAAAGAACTGGAAGTCCATAATCAAAAGGATGTGAAATCTAAGAGGATCATCTTAGATGTGGTGAAGGATCATTTGAGTCCTCACTTATCCGAGAAGAAGTCTTCCAGAAAAATGTTTGAAGCTCTAACAAATATTTTCCAGAGGAGCAATGAAAACATGAAGATGGTGTTGAGGGAAAAGTTTATAAACACCAAGATGACCAGATCAGATACAGTGACCAACTATCTCACCAAGATCACTTACGTGCATGATCAGTTGGTAGTAATTGGGGAGGTCATGACAGATGAAGAGATGGTGAGAACTACCTTGAATGGTTTTACTAAGCCATGGGCCCCATTAATCAAGGGCATTGTTGCATGAAAGACACTTCCCAATTTTGATAGGCTATGGGATGATTTTAGCCAAGAGGATATTCAGGAGGAATATCTAGCAGTCCAACAAAAGGGTGMTAATGAGAATTAGGCTCTTTCTAGTCAAGCAAGGAASARCAAGGGGAATACAAGTGGAGAGTTGAATTCACAAKCTATAAAGAAGAGGTATCTGAGAAAAGTGAAATTATTTGAGTGCCACAAGAGTGGTCACTATGCTTCACAGTGTCCTTAATGGAAGAAAGGGAAGGGTAAGCCTCAAYAGGTAGCAACATCTGTGGAAAATCAAATCAAGAAGTCCATTGAGAGGTTCGATAAGGATTTATTGTTAGTGTCTTGTCTTTCTKGCACAATTTCCAATAGTCCCTAGTACGTGGATCATGGGGMTTCTCATCACATGATAGGGACACATGAGTCRTTCACCAATTTTTTAAAGAAGGACTTGGATCTACATGTGGATMTTGGCACCAATGCCAAGTSTACAGTATAAGGATTTGGGACAGCCAGGTTCTAGCTAGAGTCGAGAGGTTCTCTAGAGGTGGAATATGTGTTGTATGTTCCAGAATTAAAAATGAATTTTCTCTCAGTTTMGGAAATGGAGGACAGGGGATACACCATCACTTTTGAGGATGGTCAGGTTATTATTCGATTGAAATTATCTATCCTTGGCTCGGCATGAGTTCTTGGTAACAAAGAGGGAAATATATACAGGTTGAAGGCCCAACCAACATAGKCTTTGGTTCATGACATTCGTGAACTATGMAAGCCTTTGTATAGGAGGATGGGTCACTTGCATCACATGGCACTACCTKCACTAAGGGATATTGTCACTGGGCTTTTAGAKTTCATTKTGGACCAATGGGGAGTATGCAAGGGGTGTTCTCTTGGAAAKAATGTCAAGGTTATGTTTTCAAGTAGMGAGAGAAGATCCAAGGGGATMTTGGATTTAGTACATATAGACATATGTTGTCTAATGTTAATAGAGTTAGTGAGTGGGTCCAGTTACTTTGTGACCTTCATTGATGATTTCTCTAGGAGAAYRTGGATTTTATTCATGAAAACCARCAGTGAGGTATTCAGTCAGTTTTATGAGTTTAAAGCTCTGGTGAAGAATCATACATGAAAGAATATCATATTTTTGAGTCRGATAATGGGGGTGAGTACACCTAAAAATACTTCAATTATTTTTTCAAGGAAGCAGGGATAAAGWGGGAGCTAACAATACTTTACAACCCACAACAGAACGAGGTTGTAGAAAGGAAGAATTGGTCCATCGTTGGAGTTTCCAAGATAATGATTCATGACCTAGATMTACCCATGTTCCTTTAGGTAGAGGCATGCAATACAACATTGTATGTGAAAAATAGGAGTCCACAAAAGGCCTTGGAGGACAAGACTCCAGAAGAAGCGTTCTTTGAGTGAAGCTCGAGATTGGCCATTTTCATATTTTTTATTKTCTAGTGTATATCCATGTACCAGCAGAGAAGAGGACGAATTTGGATCCCTCAAGTGAGAAGGGATTATTTTTTATCTATAGTGAGACCTCAAAGGAATATAGGATATGGATTCCAACACARAGGAAKATCGTRGTGAGACAAGATGTCAATTTTRAGGAGGGACTRGCATACATGAAGTCTCATGAGCCTATTCTAGTGACAGAARACAACGAGMAGAWGGCTYTGAAGGATGACCATAGCTCATTAGCTACTTCATGTTGAGGAAGTTGAACTTCAGGTTAGMAAAAGGAGTGGGTGTCTCCAAAGGGAGAACATATTTCACAAACTTCTAGTGTATGGAGTCACCCTTCAGGTGGGGAAGAGGAGATATACCTTTCCAACTCTATCAGGATACCCATGTGGTTTGAGAAGACATTGAAGGATGCTCAGGAGCATGTTGAGGCTCCTAGGATAACATTCAAGGAGAGAAAGCCTCCAAATAATTTTACAAACTTCATGGCACTAAGGAGTAACATCATTGAAGATGCAGTATACCATCAGGTTTATCAAGATTCTATGGTGCAGGATGATGTGCAAATTATTGTGTCAGGATTGGAGGGACAACCAGTTACAAGTGGTTGTACCAAAAGTACCTTCCTCGCTAAGAGGGAGTGTTGATTTTTTGTAGCTTGGTTAGGTACTCCAAAATTGGTTTGTGTACAACATGCGGAAGTCATCATTAATACCTCTCAAAACTTTGGAAATTCACTTTAATAATTTAATTGTTAAAGTGAATGTCATTTTAGAATTAATGGAGGTTAATTTAAATAAAACACATAAGTTTTTGGTAATAGTGATTTAAGTTAATTAAATGAATCTTAGCCATTGATCTCAAGTGAGGGAGATTTAAATCTTAGGCATTGATCACTTTGGATATTACAGTTAGGGATCATTTCATTATTATAAAAGGCATCCAAGGGAGAGGAGGAGACACCCATTGTGCAAGGATTCAATGATTCATTTGAGTGGAGAAGGACTTTCGCTTTGCACATTTCAGTGAGAGAGAAAAATTTTGTAGCTAAGAAATTTCTAGTAGGAAGTACCAAGCAAGATAGAGGACAAGGAGATTTTCTAGAGGGTTCATACAGCCCATGAGAGCCTCTAGAGAGGTCGTACAATCACAACTAAGGTCATATAGCTCATATTTAGTAGTCGTAGGGATCGTACATCCCACGGGCAACAATTGTACAGTCAATACATCTCGCAGAAAGGGTCATACAACCATGTGGGAAGCAAGAAAAGACAATAAAGGGGTAGAGGGTTTCTTTAGGTGAAATCAACCTAAGTTTTGTTGTTGTTTTTATTTTCTCAGTGGACCATTATTCTAGTAAGGGAGCCCTGATTTTCTATAATAAAATCATCTTTTTGTTGGTTATCCCTTAGGGGTTTTTCTAGGGGTATTTACCCAAAAATATATGTGTACGTGAGTTTGGATTCCTATTTTTCTTTCGCTACAATTTTCTGGTTAAGAATCTCAGTGTACCTTTATTCAGTAGATCTGCATTTTATTTCTGCAAGGATTTGCTAGGAATTAATTGTCGTGACTAGGGTGTGAGGAAATTTAACAGTTTTGAATAGGTTCTTCAAAGAGTTCAAAAGGATTTACAAGAAGGAATTGAATGGAATAAATAGGAAAAGGAATGACCTTGAGGCAAAAGTGAAAGGAAAACTGATTTTTAGAGAGAGAGAGAGAGAGGCCCATACAAAAATGTCAAACTATGTTGTTTGACCACATACTATGATTTTTTGAGGTTAGACTATGGATTTTTCCCCTAAAACAATATATTTTTTCCTTGAGCCATGAAAATGGTGGAAATATAGCTAATAAAGTTCCAATTTACTTAGTTCCTCGAGACCATGAAAGGTTAAGGAATACTTGACTCATTTTTCTTAGTAAGTAAAAAAACAGACAAATTTGTGCCATTCCAGAACCATAATGAAACATCCTATATAACCATGGACCCAATTATGGGCTTGCACATTGAATTATACCTATTAAGTAAGTAAATACTCCAAACAATTTCCCCAAAGGGTCAAAGTTGAACAAAACGGTGACCAAGGGCCAAAGGACAAGAGAGGGGACATGGAAAAAGGCCCCACCTAAGAACTAGACATCTCTAAGAGGTCATATATCTAACTAAGGTAGGGGTAACTCAAGGAAGGTGGTTTAGCATAAAAGGATGATAGAGAGATACCAATGTCATTACTAGGTGGGACATGGATGGACATGGCATAGAATAGGGTCACACTGCAACTTCCTATGTGAGTGCTAAAATGAGAAATCCATATGTTATATATTTTCCCCTTTACAAAAACTAGTATCCATAAGGTGAGAATATTGGTGAGTTACAAGGAAGGAGAGAAGCAAGAAAAGCAAAAGAAGATAGAGAAAATAAGAGTAGCAATAATAGTAAGAAGTTGATGCACGGGGAAGATCCTACAAGTGTGTGTAGTAGGAACTAACATAGCACAAGCATGGTGAGGGGGTAGTCTCCATTGTTTGGCTTGACTTAAGTTCTCAAATTTTTCATGGAGACCCCATACCCTGATAATCTATGCAAAGAGTGAAGCTATCACACATTAAGTAGGTGATATGATATCACACATGTATAAGACAAATGAAAATTGAAAGAGAGAGGAATAATGAAATGCATGAAAAGAAAGGAATGTTAAGAATGGAGGCAAGCAAGTCTAACTATTGAGAAAACAAGGAAACATGTAAACATAAAATTATATATAGTAAAATCTAAACAATATGGTAGAAAAATAGTAGCTAGATCATGACATGAAACATGAATAAGTCTAATTATTATGAATTTAAGATCACAATTAGACTATGAAAGTAAATGCAATAAATCATGAAAGGAATGAAATAATTAGATTGTGAATGAGATGATAGAAATGAATTATAGGAGAAAGATTAAGAAGGTGATACCTATGGTTACCTAATTATAGGGGTTCACCAAGACATTGAATATGTGAACATGATGATATTGATATCCAAGCAAGCTATATCCTTGCAGAACAACTTGGTTAGTGGATTTCCTTGACGGGGTAAAGGACAATGACACTAACTCTCAAGGAAGGACAAGTGAGTGAGGGTGAGAGAAAGAATGAGAGAATGAAAGAAGGATATGTTATATATGAACCAATAAAGGTAAGAGTCAATAGACGGAAACATTGTTTTGATAATAGTGAATTCATGATGTGACAATGTTGGCTAGGAGATGACGATAACATGGTGATGATGATACCATTAAGGATTTGGTGAAGGTATCAAGTGAAATATGGAAACATAGGATCGATGTGATTAATGCATCATACACAAGAATGAATATATAGTGAGAAAAATATATGGCAGCATGAAATGAACACCAACAAAGTCATGGGAGGTGACATACATTATCCAAGAGCCAACAAAAGAAGGAGGAGCTCATGCACTCATGGAGCACCATTGGGTGTAAGAGGTGAGAGACGAGGGGAAGAAGTCACCAATGAAATGAAAGAAACCCTATAGCTGCAAGATACAAGATGAAATTACCAAGGCTAACACCTTAAGGAGGGGACTAGGGGGAGAGATAACTAGCATTAAATATGGTGGAGTCATCTCAAATATCACCATATCCAAGACAACATCCTATAGGAAATGAGTCAACAATGAAGTAACTAAAGAGAAAAGAGACCAATAAGGGAGGAGAGGAAACAAGGAAGGTGAGCACAATTTACCCCAAGTGTTCAACAAGCGGGGTAAGGAAACGATCCAAGGGAAGAAAGAGCATAAGATTTCAAGAGAGGGGAAAGAGGAGCACAAACATCCAAGTGAGGGGAAGAGTAAAGAAGGAATAGGAGGGGATTCCTTGAGAACTCATGGAAGGCACAAAGGAGAAGGAGAGAGGGATTAGATGACCATAGAGAGCCATTTGATGGCCAATGGGTATATTGGATATTTCCTAAGAAATATTTTGTCAATGTCACCCTAAAGAAAGAGGGGAGAGAGAAAGAAAGGGTAGATGTCTTGAGCACATGAGAATGTTTGGGGGAAGACTTGATTGAAGGGGGAAGTGATGAGAGAGGAGATATTTTATACAAAAACATGGACTTCCATTGTAGGGGGGGGCTCAAGAAGAGGGTCACTAGGTGACTAAGCATTCATAAAAGAAAGAGAAGGCATCGATGTGATCCTGGTATCCAACCACTTCCCATTATTGAATTGAATTCAAGATGGATAAGTCTCTAGTTTTTGAGATTTTATGTGAATACAAACTATGAAATAATATGGAGTCTTGGTAAGATCAAGAGGTACATCCCCCAACTGTTGAGTTAGGAAAATACTCTAATTTTTTTTTATCAAGACTTAGGTTTAAGTTGTGAAGGAATATCAATTTGAGAAGAGAAATATTGTTTCAAAGAAGTGCATTATTAGGATGACATGTATTTTATTGAGAAAGTGTCATGTTGAGAGTTAGAAACTTGGATTGAGGTAGTGGATCATTACCCTCATTAGGAAGAGGATGAATTTGTTTTCTAAAGAACATGGTATTCATGTAAGTTATGAGCATTGCACTTATGATATTTGCATCATTTTTTTGAACTAAGGAAAGGATCAGATCCAAGTCAAGTTTGTGATTAGTTGCATCAATACTTATTTGAGAAGGTGGAACCTCGTGTTCCTCACACCACTTGGGTAGAGGTATATATGGATGAATGGAAGAAGACCCTGGAGGTTCAGCTCATGATATATATTGAGGAGGGAAAGGTTTCGTAAGAGAGTCTCAAAGTTCTAAAAATTCTCTAAGGTTTCAATCTCCAATTTATCACATGCAAGACATGAGTTTGTAACATATCCTACATGAGGTAGGATGTTATATGTTTACTTTTCTAGAAGAAGAAGGAAAAGTTGTATGATTATCTTGGCTAAGAGAAGAAGGGCTAGGTGTCACATTGGGAGGAAGAATCAATGAGTATCCTCCATGGTTAACCTAGTTTACATAGTAATAAGGGGAAGGCTCCATATGTTATGATGATGGGAAAGAATCATTGTATGAGTACTTGGAAAACTACCAAGAGGTATATTTGTAAGACTCATTTGATTAAGGTGAGATAGGTTAGACATGTTCTAAGGATAGATTTGGTTGATTCCAAGATGTATGGAACCCCTGAAAATAATATTAGAGGAGGTAGATGATGGCTCCATAGTCCAAGGAAAAGAGGGGGGGGAGGAGAGAAAGGACATATGGAGGAAGCTCCACACGTGAAAAAAATATAGGGTTGGTTGGAACTCCCAAGTGGAATCGCAAAAATGTATTATAGGAGTAGGGATGGGGAACCACCCTACCACAAACACCATAATCAAGAAGGAAGGAGGGAGTGGAGTTTCCACACAATTTTTGGGAAAAACCAAGAAACCATGCGGAAAAGGAGAGAAAATATACAGGAAGGAATCTCCACATGTGAAAAAATGAAGGGTTGGTGGGAACTCCCAAGTGGAGTCACAAAATGTTAGCATAGGAGTAGGGATGGGGAACCACCCTACCAAAAACACCATAATCAAGAAGGAAGGATAGAGTGGAGTCGCCACTCAATTTTTGGGAAAAAACAAGAACTCTGAAGTGGAGTCACCAAAATGTAGCATAGGATTAGGGATAGGTAACCATCATACCACAAACACCATAATCAAGAAGGAATGAGAGAGTGGAGTTTCCACTCGATTTTTGGAAAAAACAAGAAATCCTGAGCAACAAGAAGAAAGAAGGGAGGGGAAATACCTCTAGATTGATTAGGGTTTTAATATAAATTAGTTATCTAAGGTTGTAGGTTAATTAAAGTATTTCAATCGAGGATTCTAACAGACAATTAATATGAAGGTTCAGTGAAAAATAACCTAGAGTGAACTCACATTTCCTTTGGTGAACTAATTAAACTAAATGCTAGAAATGAAAAAGACAAGAAAATGAATGAACTCATTTAGATGAGTGTTGTTGTATGTGATGAATCTTCTTGGTATGAATATGAGAGTTGTGCCAGGCCTTTAAGAGAGTGTTCCACCTCCTAAACATCCCTTTAAACATAATTCAATCCTCCTACAAAGCATACTTCTCGCGATATCCAATACAAATAATTAAAATAACTAGATCTACCACATATAATGATATCACAATCATGTCAATTGGGTTTAGCTTGGGTGGTTGTGAGGAATGATTGTTATCCTCCCCACCCGAGTTCAACAATTCCTGTAAGTGACATGTTGAGCTCATAACAAGTATAGTGTTCTAATGGCTTCGATCCTTGTTGTTGACCAGCCTTGTGCCCTAAAGATTCTAGGGTTTACCCTAGGTATCATCCTCGAAATGAAGGGAAGTAATTGGGGGTTTTCCCAAGATTTATAACCTGGAAAGAAATTAATGATATGACAATATGATTTAAATGGAGACTCAAGTGCCCTCAGAAGGGTTTGTAGTATTGACTCCTCTAAGGTATCATAAGACTAAGCCTTTAAATATGCCTTAAGATGAGACAATAATATTACAAGGTTGGATCTTGTTGTAACCCTTGAGATGTTTTTGGCTAGGAAACTATGCCAAGGCATCCATTAGATTAATTCATTCATTTTTTAGTCAATCTGTCCTAAAACATAGTGTTTTTGTTGCTAATTTAGGCATGTGTCTTTAGTCTTTAAATTTTTAAAGATTTAAGATGAGAAGGAAAATCATTCTTTGTTTCAGACAATTAAATCCTTTAGAAGATTAAAGAAGAATATAGAGAAAAACAATTTGAAAATTAGGGCAATGTATCTTCTAAAAAATATTACTTTAACTTTCAAGAAGAAGAAGTAATGTTTGTTTATGTATCTTAGAAACAGAATATACTCTAAACTTTAAAGAATAATTCTTTGAATTCAAAAAGGAATAATGAAATATAAGCACATATATCCTTTTATACTCACGATGTTTTTTGAAGAAATATGAAACTTTTAATAATACCTTTGCAGCGTTATGATGATAGTTGTTTTACTAAATCATCACATTCATGGAAGTAGATACATCTAGCAGAATTTAAGAATATGGAAGTAACAAAGAAAGAGAAATCACATAATCTGAAACACAAAAGTTTGAATCTTCAAAACTTGCAGAGATTTTATTAAGACTTAAGATCGAGCAAAAAAAAAACCTTTACATTGAGTTCTCATGAGTATTTATACAAGATAGGTTTAAACCAAAAATGGTTATTCGATCCTATTTTTTAGAAAATTGAGATACTACAAAATCTTTGAGTCCCTAGAAATAGGACAGATGGATGAGTCAATTCCTAATTTTCTTCCTCTTTGATGAGTCACCCTACCAACAGTTGAAGGAGAAGATTCCAAGTAGCATCTGAAGGGTAACTAAAAGATTTCATCTGTCTGAATGCAATATCCAACTTAGTGTATTTCTCGTATGTAGGGGTATGTGAGAATAAGTTCTTTGTCTGCCATAAAATATTAAATTCATATATGAGTATATCGACAATGGTTTGACCTCTTAGAGTGTTGGTCATGTTTTGAAACTTATCATCTTTTTCCCTGGCAATAAACAAACTTTTTCTTAAGTCTTCATATGACAATAACTTGCCATCTTTATCTCAGGCTGAAGGTAACCCCATTTTCACTAAATTCTCAACTTTGTTGGAAAAATATTCCACATTCCTTTTCAGTGCTATGCATTCATTCTGATCTAGCTGCATCAGATTCCTCTTTGTAAAGATTATTTTAGTTTCCATCACTATTGTTTTTCTGTCATTAACACCTTTCCTCAACATTGTTCCTTTAGAATTTGAATTCAGGAATTTTATGATATGAATGGATACTTGTGGTCTTGTTCCCAATTCATGAAATGATTTATGTATCAATTCATTTGCTTCATCCACCAGCAACATTTCATCATCTATGATTTTAAGGTAATCCCAAAGTCTGGCTACTTCATTGATAATTTTATCCCAGATGAGATGCTTGGCTCCTACCAAATATGGTTTACCTGACAATTTATTCTTCATCTGTTCCATATCATTCAACATTTTAGCCTTCAACTTCTGATATTTTGAAAAAGTTGTCTTTGTCTTTGATTTCTTCTTTCTGCTTTGAGATTGTTTTCTGTAGGCTTTCAATTTCAACACCTTTCAGATTTAGATATGCTAATGCCCTTGATAGTCCATTTGTTGGATCTTATGTTTTTGTTTCTTAAAAAGAAGAAGACCCTCCTTTTAAACTTTCAATTTGTTTTTCATACATTTCCACATGTTCACCCATCTCTGCCATTTTCTTCACAAGTTTATCTTTCTCTTCCTGGATTTCCTGGAGTTCTGGAGTTTGTACATGGTCAATTCCTGGTATTTTGAGCTTTTGTTTCAAAACTTGGATTTCTTTATCTTTTGTTTTCATCAGTGATTGTATGGACGCATCATCTTTTGGGTTTTTTCCAAGTTCTACTATCCATTGTTCTAACTCCTCCACTCTTATCTCTCTCATTCTCGTAGCCAACTTTTCATTCTTCAATTGAGTTATAAGTTTATCATTGATGGATTGAAGTTTCTTGATTCCAATATTGGATATCATAGCATCTGTGTTTATCATCTCTGCAGTTGGTCTGTGCAAATCAAATTTATCCAAAGGATGAACATTATTCATATCTATAGAGATGGTTGTTACTTTTTTCTGATCCATTGGCTCCATGGTTGCTATATTCAAACTCCCTTTATCATAGTCTACAACCGAGATCATTCAATTTTTATATGTATCATGGTCATATATTTTAGGAATCATACTTTTCTTGATGCTTGCACCTACCTTTCTAACTTCCATAAATTGTTGAACTTGTTCCAATTGTTTTGATTGATCATTGGTTCCTAACTCTGTCTCACTTTGAGCTACTACACCTTTGAGATTTTCTATAGACATCACTTCTACAGTCACAACAAGGCCTATTTTCTTTGGCAATATTTCTTCAGGAAGCTATGTTTCCTCTTCTTCATTTTCTTCTAATTTTTTCTTCTTGGATAATTCTTCTTCCCCTATTTCTGAACTCTTTAAATCAGAATCTAAATGTTTCCATTTGTATGTATTTTCAAACTATTTTGGAGTTTGTGTGATTGGATACTTTGTTGATTGGTCAGGTGCTTTACCATGGATCTGCAAAATGTTTAGAACCTCTTGACAATTGTCTTGGTTTTCCAATATCTCTAATTGCTCTCTTTGTTGGTGTTGATAAGGACTTTTCCCATGTGAAATTATTTTTGATGAAATTATGCAATGAGGGTCATAATTCCATGGTTCTCCTTGTTGTAATCCCAGAGCTAAAATCATCTTTGTTGTAACCTGCAATGTTGATCTGGTATTCACAATGAAAGGACCTACTTCCTTCTTTAATTTAAAATTCACCTTATGCTTATTACACACAAAATGAATTTCGTCAGAGTTCAATCTTTGTCTAACATATTCAAGAGAAAAAATCTTGGGAGTCATAAAAACAGGTAAGCAAAATGGAGCAAGCTGACAACCATAAATTATGATTTCAATGTAATGTTCAAACACATACCAGTCTCCACTCTTTTTTATGAGCTTAATAGTAACATTTTTTTGCACTTAGGAAAGATTTTAGGGGGATATTGATTATGTATGATTTGGTAAGCTTTGGACATAAACTAATCCACATATTGTGAAAATTCAATATTCAGAGGCTTTCTAATAAACACAAGAGTCCAGTGAGAAACTGAAGTGGGATTACCAAGATCATCTTCAACTTTTAATCGTAGATGCATGAAATGATATTCTTGTGTAAACAGAAAGATATGAGCTAGGTAAGACGAGTATTTGAAGCTTCTGAGAGTCTCGAATTCGGAAAGATGATAATGAATTTGATCTACTATGAACTAGGCGTAATTGAATTTAGTAATGGGTTTGGATGTAATAGGGAATATTGAGACCATTATCCCTAATACAAATTCATTAGTTGTTAAATCATTCACTTTCCCTAATATCATAGAAATCATTGAAATTTTTTTCTGAGAAGTCTCAGGAAAGAGGTTTGTTTGAATGACAACATTATCTCTAGGAACATCCAGGTTTGTACAGAGGTAAGACTGTAGTAAAGAAACCTTATCTTTTGATTCAAATTATTTGAAGGATTTAGCTGCCACTAGCTCATTTAATGGTTCACTATCGGGGTTAATTGACCATCTCATTTATATTCTAGGTGTTCAGTTCAATGAGAACATACCCAACTTTAGAGATTATAGCTCTTTTGGTTGGGATATAATTCTCAGCACACCATGCTACAAATTCTTGGAAATGGTAAACCTGGGGAACTATGAATTTTGCAAGGTGAGACTCCCATGCATAATAGTGGTCAACTGAATCCTAGAAACCTTGTTTCTCTTGTTGGTATAACACAAAGGTATTAAATGATAACACGGGATTGAAAACATCCTTGTCTCTGTCAACAAGATCTTCCTCTATGGGATTTGGATTTTTATTAGTTTATGTAGGATAAGATGTTTGCATTTTGATACTGATAACAGAAGAATAAGAGGGTTTTAAAATTACCTGTGGAGGATGTTGACCGAGAAATGAATCAAACTGGAGTAATAATGATGAATCCTCGCAAGAACTGCTGACTCGGAGCTTGAACTCTTCGTAAACTCAAAATAAATTAAAAGTTTGATTGATGTCGGCTTCTTGTCTATTGCAGGGGGTCAGGCGTGGTTAGGATAATGACCTATCCCAGGGGTCACAATCAACGGATGGGCACCACATCTAAAGGGGTTTAACCGTGGTAGAGTCTTGCGCCCCCAATTTAAGCTAAAAACATGTCAAACCCCTCTAGAGTTTAACTATGTGAAGTGACATCCATAAGATAAAAAATAAATCCAAAACAACTAAATCTCAATCTTTTATCCAACTAGATACATAATAAATCCAAGTTATAATCACAACTAAGAATTCAACCTTAGATGAAAGATCCCCAAAGCATGCACAATACGACCAAAAAAAGTCCTAGATTGTATACCCAAATCCTACCTATAATTCACACTATGGCTTACTAAGACTTCTACCAAGTACCCTAGAGAATAAATTGGCCACGATTATGATAAAATATGTGGCATGTACTACTCTCAATCTCCACCTAAAAAATATTTCCCTTGATAAAAAGTTTGGGATCATGCTTCTTAGCCCAATATTTCCCTTCACAAATTGTTTGGGATCATGCTCCTAAGCATCGGTTAAGATCAATAATACTAAAGTGGCAATCTTGAGTTCTTTGGATGGCTCCTTTGTACAAATAAAATAAATAAGAGGACAATAAATCTAATCCACATGGAAATCATTGATACATTGAAAGAGAATTTAATCCTAATAATATCATCAATCCCTAAACAAGTCCCAAGTGAATAGGTGATTTAAACAACTTAGGGATACCAGCATAAAACTAAGAGAATGTAATAAGACTAATAGCATACCAAATCATCACTCATCTCATGCATCGAAAATAGGGTAATAATGTTTGGAGAATTACTCCCCTTTACACTATAGGATCTTGGAGTAATTACCTTCTGTCCTTTCAACATTAGGGTAATAATGATTTGGAATAATTCTCTTTTGTCCTTTAGGATAATAATGGACATGAATGCTTCTATTGCTTGTCGTCATCAACCAAAAAGTTTAAAATCAAAACTTTAAATGCATAATAAAAGGTTTTTAAATTTCTCCACGAAAAAGAGCAAAGAACCATATAGGATTTTTGGAAGATACCGAATGTTCACCACCAAACAAAGGACAAAATGCCAAAATATAAATATCAAATGGATCTTACATTTCCATAGTCCCGTCACTTTATTAAAACATATATATTAAATATATGGACAAAGAAATAACAAGGTTTTTTTTTTCCAATAATTTAAAATGGATTTATATAAATATTATATGAATTTATTGATGTTTTAGATTAAAGAGATGAGTAACTCGATATGACGGTTTTCATTTTGTAAAATTTCGAGAAATTAACTTTCAACACAATTTTTTTAAGATATTAAATAATGGGCTTTGGCATACTTAGGGTTGTTGTTAGATTACCTAAACTTTAATAGAAAGTGTTCTTCATCGTGCAACTAAAAGAGAGTTTAGATGAAGTTTCAAAACTATAAACTTAATTTTAACTTTAATTTTAGTTATAAAAAAACCTTATAAGTAGGAGTGTGGAGGAGATGTTAACAAAGTGGAGAGACAAGATTTTAGAAGACCATAGTGTCCCATGGATTCATTGTAAATTTGGAAAGTTATGTAATCTATACTGTAATTTCCATACCATAAGAAGATGGAAGGCACAATTCTTAATCGAATAGTGGTTTCCCATATAAATTTTTAGGGTAAATATTTGTGTCTCATTATGCCTTTGCTATTATACCTTCCAATAAATCATATAAACCTAAAACCTAACATAGCTAGAAAAATAACATTAACAATAATAAAATAATTACAAAATACACAAGAAATTTTTAACTTAAAAATTTCTTATTCGCTAAAATAAGCTTCATCACATACAAATACCATAAATCTATAAACTATCAACAATAACCCTATCAATAATCAAATCAAAATTATCCTAACAAATTTTTATTTTTTTTACTTTTATTCACATTTCTTACCATCCAATCCCCAAATAATATCTTTGCATATTTTTCATATAATCTTTAAGGGATAGAAAAAATGGCCGAGGTATCCTAGAAGAAAATGGCCAAACACCATAATTGAAAACTCAAGGGCCGAATAAAAAAAAATTAACTCATTATAAAATATAAGTCAACGTTTTCCCAGAATTATTAGTGTGACAGTACAAAATCTTCCATTAAATGCCCCCGTCGTTTTCCATGTATACCACCTCAATAGTGTAGGATGAGAAAGTTCTTAAAAATTCTTATCCTAATGTCTCATCGAGTGGTTTCCTAAATAATTATAAAAGCTTCTCTAATTAACAAATACGGTGTATTTATCTAGTAAATCAAGTGGTTGCAGAATGAATTTCGCCCACTTTGAGATCTAGTGGTATGTCTTTTAACATTTTAAAACTTAACCTGATTAAATTAAAAAAAAAAAAAAATTAAATGTAGTGTTAAAATCATACAAAAATATAAAAAAAAATAAAATTATATATTTATATTTTATTAATAAAAAATAAATTAAGATAACATAACTTTAATATAAATATTTATTTTTTTATCAATAAATTTTTAATATATATATATATATATATATATATATATATATATAAAACATTTTAAATTTTTTAATATATATAAAAAAATAAAAAACATTTTAAATTTTTTAATATATATAAAAAAATAAAAAACATTTTAAATTTTTTAATATATATAAAAAAAATAAAAAACATTTTAAATTTTTTAATATATATAAGAAAAAAAACTTTTTAAAAGGATTTTCAAACTTATCAAAACATAAACCAACAATTAAACTAATAATCATTATATTATTAAAACTGAAATAAAACAAAAATAATTATTATATTGAACACATAAATCAACAACTAAGCTAGTAATCAATATATTATTAAAACTAAAATAAAATAACAATAATAATTATATTGATTTTTTTTAATGTAAAATATTTTTCCATTACAATTTTGTTTTATTTATTAAAATATAAACCAACAACTAATCTAATAATATATTGTTTTATTTATTAAAATATAAACCAACAACTAATCTAATAATTACTATATTATTAAAACTGAAATAATAATTATATTGAAATTATTTGTTATATGAATGTTTTTAATAATAATATTAAGCTAATTTTAGGAAAACAAATGTTTTTAATTATTAGGTTTACTCTTATTTGAATGGTGAATTTGTCTTTTATATGTGTGATTGGTTAGAATGAATATTGTTATTTTGGAAACATTTCACATTTTGTTATAAGGAATTTTTGTTTATCTATGTCCAATTTTGGTGTATAGATTTATAAATATGATATATATTAATATGTCTCTAAGGTGAATTGATGTGGTGAATACATTATGAGTGTGTGAATTTGGTGTTCTTTAATTAAATTTTGTTTTATTTTTCTTTTCAATATGAGTAATACACCATTGATACTTAAATCTAAAAGAGGAAGGCCTCACAAAGTCACCCTAGATAGTCCCCATGAATATATACAATGAATATAAAAACATAGAGAAGAGAGAGTCTAAGCCAAGCTTCAAAGTGATTAGTAGCAATACTTGATCTAGATTTATGAGCGAAACGAAATGAATAATAGACTCAATACAATAACACGGAGATACGAAGAACAACAACAGATATCTACTCGACAATAACTTCTATTTAATAAATGAAATAGGCTAAAATTGTAAAACTGCAGAACTGAAAACAACTTGCTCGAATGGTGGTAGCTATCTCTGAGAAGAGATGTGAGCATAATGATTACAATGAGGCTCCAGAGGTCTTTTTAACATTACTCATGGATTCCAAAACCCTAGACATCCAAAAACCTAACCCTAGGGGATGAAACACCAAAAGTTGTGTGGGCCCCGATGGGTAAGTTGGTACCTCAACTACCTAGGGTCGTAACTTTTGCATATAACCTCTATTTTAGGCATGTGATAGCCTGTTGGAAAGGTCTTTTCGAGAACTACACATTACATCATCAAACTCTAACTTTGTCTACAATTTGATTGTGGTAAGTCAAAAGAAAAAAAATAAAAAAATAAAAAAAATAAAATTATTTAGGGCCCAAAACGACCCTGGAAGTACAGAAAGATGTGCTAACATGAAAACATCCAAAATAATTCATTTGGATTAGGTGGGCGGCCACCAATCTCCATCTAGAAGTTGTTTAGGGCTTCAGACAACCCCGAAAGTGTAGAACCCACAATTACAAAGAAGTGCAAAAGAATGTGTTGAACTAAAAAATGTCAATAGGAGCCACTTGGAATAGGTGGGTGGCCACCAATATCCATGGATCAATCTATTAGGGTTTAAGGCTCATCTGCAAAAAATGGAGGCTACATTACAAGGAATAGAAAAAAACAATCAAGGTAGCAAGAAGAGGTCGAAGAAAATAACAATCTTAGGGACAAGATTAAAAAGCTAGAAGAAAATGTAATTAAGGGTCTGGAATATTTATAAATGAAGACGTAATTCAAGAAGATCAAGCTAAATTAAGGAAGGAGGTTCAAAAAGTAAAGGAAGCCAGAAGGATAGAGACCAAAAGGATAGCAATAAATAGCAATTTGAGACACTTTGAATCCTAATCTTATAAGTCATCAAAACTTTGGTGTTCTTAGAACATTTATCTTAATGTTTTTCAACCAGTGAAATAACATTTTAAAAAAATCCAAGTAATTTTATTTTCTTTAAGATGAATAGACCAATTTTGATGTGAGTGGACATTAACCATCATCGTCATAATCATATGTGTATTTATTTTTATCAAAATATATTTATTAAAAATCAAAATTTAATTAAGAATTAAAAAAAACAATTAAAAAAAAACTTTTTAATTTATTTCATTATATTTTTGAATTCCTATTAAATAAAATTATAATAAATCCAAACATTTAAATAAAAATATATTTTTCCTTTCCAAATTTAAATGGTTAAAATCATAATATTTTGTATTCAATTTAAAAAGTTTTCACCCGTTACTCAAACAAATTAAAACACTCAATACATATCCACATCAAAATTCACGACTCTGGGCAAAAGGATTTAGCACCTTTAATGATGACTCTACATGTTTTTTGAGAGTTTGTTGGTTCATATTTATCTCTCGACAAACTTTACATTGAAAAACGATCTTTAAATAGAAAATGAGTTTGAATGGGAAGAACTTGGTATCGCTATGTAGGTTTAAATAAATTTAAGGAAATTTTTATTAGTTAAATATGTTTTTTTTTCAATTTTTTTTTATCTCGAAATAGGTGATACTCTCAAAAAAGACAAAAGCAAAGTACGGAGAGAAAGTAAAAACTCAAAGAGTATATCCTCTTATAAAACAATGTCCTTCACCCAGTTGTTACTTCAAAGATCTCTAAATGGGTATGGGGACTCTCAACCCCATTACTCCATCGATAAAAAGACAATTTGTTTTCTGGTTTCAGAAGCACCCTTTTAAATAATATATCGGCCTCTTTATTAAAAACCCTGTAAATATGTTGGAAGCTTATGTCTTGGAAAGTATTTGTCGAATCTTTAGTCTTTTGCTTTCAACGTTCAATGTCCACCGCCTAGAGTTTACCTTTTTTATTTATCAAATCAATAATTACCTTTGAATAGACCACAAGGTTGCGAGAGTGAGTGTAGCCCATAAGCCCATGAGCTCTGCCTTTGTATTTGTGCCAGCTCCGCAATTGATATGCCATTTATTAACATTCGACGCAAGAGTTTTGATGATACCTCCAACTCCACAACACTCGCCATTAAATAGGGTCGCACCATCAAAGCATGCCAAGGAAAATCCAGCTTTGTGAGTAATTGTGCACACCCTGTTGGGGACATAATTAAGGGAAGGAGGACGCCAAGAAAAAGACCCAGAAATCTTGTGAATCACTACAAGATGAGATGGGGCCTCTCCTCAAAAATTGTTTTGTTCCTCTCAAGCCATAAGTGCCAACAAGTGAGAGTTGTGAGGCCAGTTGGAACTATTTTATCCTTTGACCAAGCGGAAAAGCAATATGAAACTGTAGCACCTTCCCATTTTCTTTTTAATTGATAGAGAGTGTGTAATCTAGCCCAGACTACCTTTGTGAATGAACAGTGGATGAGCAAATGGTCAATGTCTTCTACATCAAGCTTACAAAGATAACAGACCCCTAGGCCCTCCCATCCTTTTTTTTGTCGCTATCCCATGTCAACACCTTATCATTCCCTACCAACCATAAAAACAGTTTAATTTTTAATTGAAGATCCCACTTCCACAAGTTTAACATCCATCCGCCTTCAATCGAGTAGTCTAATGTTGTGATGAGTAAACTATACACATTCTTTACTGTCATATTTGCCCGATGAATCTCCCCAATCCACACAAGAGTGTAAACTGGATTTTGAATAGTGATATTTGCACCCCAAAGTGCCCTGCAACACTGCTCCCACTCTGAAACTAGCCTTCCTCTTAAACCCATAATTCCACTCCTTAACCCAGCCTCAAGTCAAATATGTTGGTGGAGGCTATAGATGAACTTTTTATGAATGCTATTATACTTAATTATAACAAGAAAATGCACAAGCTCCGAGGTAAAGAGTTGGTAGAAGGAACCTTGATGTAGAAAGGTAAAGATTTGGTAGACGGAACCTTGATGTAGAAAAGCAACTTGCATAGTTTTTTTATGAATGTTAAAAGGAGATGTTTTAACATTAAAGTGAGCATGGTATGTTTTCCATGGAATCATAAAATCGTGTGACATCTTAGTCTGTGAACATTCTTACCGCTATTATTATTCCCTCTTCTGGTGGATATGGGGGCGGGTTAGCAGGTAGGTAAAGAAAGGGGATGGAGGATTGATTGTTATTTGCCACAAAGTGAAGGGAATGGATTCATTGGAGCACGCGTGGGAGAGACGATAACATTAACCAGTGGAAGGGGAGGAAGAGGAAGAGCTTTAACCATGCCACTCCCGCTGCCAGCTAAGAGCCATCACAGACGCAGGCAGAAGTCATGATGTGATGTGAGAAAGAATTAAAGGCGGTCTGCTCTGTTCACAGAAACCGCCGCAATTGCGCACTCCCCCGGCCAGTGCGGGAGGCGTGCTGCTGTTTCGTTAAACCCCGACCTCCACTGGTTTTTAAAAATAAATTTGAAGCTTCTCCATTTGCCCGCACGGATGGTGAAGTCTCGCTGGTCCCCGCTGCGCCTCGTTGAGGGAACTGTCGGTGACAAACGCTAGGGCAATTCACTTATTTTTCTATTCCGTCAGGCAGTTGACGGGAGTGATATTATATTCTCGGTAAGAGCGAGAGCGAGCGTGCACGAGTCATGATGTGGTTGAAGAGCAACAATTAATGTGATGGCAGACACATCATCATAACAAATTCTGCCCATGAATGAGACGTCCGGGATGGATGTATGATGTCGGTATAAATTAAATCTCGCTTATGTTAATGATCGCACTTAAAAATTTAATCAGGACGGAATTGTCAATGTCGGTCGTTCCCGACACAACAGCAGAAACGTAGATGAAGTCTGTTGGGGTTGATTAGGGATTGGACTTTGTGTCTTGGCGTCCTGTAGTTTGACGGGAAATTTGGTGAGAGCTGGGAAGGAAATCGGAATTAACGTTGTTATCATAAATATATATACTCGATGAGGCAGGGACGGGAGATATGATAACAATCCAGGTAATATCACGCGGGCATCCACGCAGGTAGTATGATGCATTTTCGTTTCTTATTGTTATAAATTCCGCATATCCATGCTCTTACTCTCACTTTCTCTCCTTTTCCTGCGGCTACATGCGCTGCTCGCAATCCTTGTGAAGTATCGGTTTCTACCCCACCCAACCCACGACCATATAACACGCACTACTCTCCGCATATTCATCTTCCACCTGCACCGTTAACCATTTTGTCTTCTCCCTCCCTTTGTTTGTTCGCAGACTTCGCAAGCATTCCATTAACGACCTGTTTACAAGCGGTACTAACTTTGCAAGGTATTTTAGTTTCCTTGTGATTTGTGATATTGTAGTGTTTTCTGCTACTAAGCGTTCCTTTTCCTTTGCAGTAAATATTGTGGCAGAGACCAATCTTACGAGAATGGGGGAAGTCGCGGTGAAGGCAAATGACAATTTCGTGAACGGAAACGGTATCCACGAAATGAGCGGCAGCAATGGAACAGTAGCGTCGGCACCCCAGCTCGGCGAAGGACGGCGGCGATGCTGCTGGTACGAAGAAGAAGTTGACGATGATATTCGTTTGTGCTTCGCTTTGAATAGGTGAGATTACGTGCCTTTTAGCTAACCATCGGGAAAGACAGCAAATACTGCATTAAACCATATGTTTTCTGCTGACTTTTGTGAAAAGACTTGCATTTTGACCATTTAGGACTACGGTTGACCAAATTAATGTGGTTCTATGGAGACATGAGATTATCTCAAAGAGCGAGGAACCGGGATTTTCTGAATTTTTTTTGTAGCCTACTAGGCTACTAGTGAGCTTCGATTCTTACCGAATATGCGGTTGGAATCCCTGGCCACAAGCCTTCTTGTTTTGTGGAGTAGTGTCCCCAAGACTTGAACCTTGGTCCAGGCAACCAAAGAATTTGAACTGCATCGCGTTACTCTTAAAGAAGCCTTTTGATAAGCTGAATTATCCGAGGGATTTGTCTCGTTGCTTTTCTTCGGAAACTTCAATTTCCTGCGCAGTAATTTTAGAGTACAAAACGGCGGACTAACTTTATTAATTTTACTGTGTATCAGCAGTTATTTCGAACGGAAATGAATTGTACCGCGGAGAGTTTTGAGAAGTTCTTCTGTAAATTTACTGAAACAAGCTTTAAGATGCTTCGTGGACTCTAAATCTAAATTGTTGCTTCATTGACAGCATTTTGCATACTGGAGTTAGTCATTATCAGGAGATAGCACTCCTCGATACCAAACCTTTTGGAAAGGTATGCATAGTCAGCTCATCTTTAACTGCATCCATGATATATGCGAATTTCTGCTAAAATACTCTTTTCCCTGCAGGTTCTTATTATCGACGGCAAGTTACAGAGCGCAGAAATGGACGAGTTTATTTATCATGAATCTTTGGTGCATCCCGCTCTGGTTCACCACTCCAAGTATATTCCTAGGCTTTAATATAAAGCTTTAGTTATTTGTTGTCCTTACTGCTAGCAGTCAGTAACGAGAATACATCAAATGTAATTTCTGGTTATTAATATTGACAAAAGGAAGCCTGATGTTGTGCAAGAACAGTCCCAAAACCGTTTTCATAATGGGAGGCGGCGAGGGATCAACTGCCAGGGAAATACTGAGGCACAGGAGCGTAAATAAAGTCGTTATGTGTGACATTGACGAGGTATTAAAAGATTTAAGTAAATTCTAACAAGGAAAATTGTTGGAATATCTCCTGTATTTTAGTGTGCTACTGGACGTTTAAATCTTCTTCTTTAAGCGGAAGAAATGCTGACCGGTTTGTATATCTATTTTAAATTTAATCGCAGGAAGTTGTGGACTTCTGCAAGAAACATTTGGTGGTAAATCAAGAAGCATTCGCTAGTCCGCGGCTTGATCTGATCATCAATGACGCAAGGTTCGGCCTCCATCCCTTTTATCTTTGTGAATCACTTGCAGTATACGATAATACATCAAAGCTGACTCGCTAATATTTTGTATCTGTATTCAGAGCCGAACTCGAAAACAGAGGCGAGTGTTTTGACGTCATTATTGGAGACCTTGCGGATCCTATAGAAGGCGGTCCCTGCTATCAGCTTTACACTAAATCCTTCTATGAATTAGTCGTCAAGCCAAAACTAAGTCACGGAGGCATTTTCGTGACGCAGGTTACCAAAAACGAAATCCATTTTGTAACAGTTTTGTAATTTACTGTTCTCCACCGTCTGATTTAGTTTATATTAATGAAAATATCCTTCTTACAGGCCGGACCGTCCGTTTTAGTTTCTAGTCTGTCATTGTAGCAGATATTAATGCAAATATTCTTCTTACAGGCCGGACCTGCTGGTGCTCTAAGTCACACAGAGGTATTTTCTTGCATTTACAACACATTGAGACATGTCTTCAAATGTAAGCATTTCTTTCTTGAAATATACTTCTCTTCCCCTTGCTATCATTAAAAGGGCGTTTCCTCTGATCGTAGTGGTGCCGCCTTTTCGTTTTTTGTGAGCACGGTTACTATAAGCTGAAAAGCTTTAACCAGAGCTGTTCGGATTGGCTGATGCAGTTGTGGTTCCATACTCTGCCCACATACCTTCTTTTGCTGACACCTGGGGATGGGTGATGGTTAGTATCTCACAATTATCTTAAATATATCTTTATTTAGCGAAACGCTAAAAATGACTTTCTATCGCACTATAATTTTACCGCTTAAATGTGCAGGCATCAGACCAACCCTTTACCCCAAATAGTAGAGAAATAGACAGCAGAACTAAGCAGCGTATCGAAGGCGACCTACGGTACTTCGATGGAGAAACGTTTGTTGCAGCGTCAACTTTGAACAAGAGTGTTCGCAAGACGTATGGTTTCGTATCGAATAAATAGTTAAGCTCAACCGTTCTCGACTATTATAAAGATTCTTACCAGATTTGGATTTTCCTTTGCAGGTTGGCAAACGAAACGCATGTGTATACTGCAGAGACGGCGAGATATATTTATGGGCATGGCACGGGTCACAAGCCCCGCATCTAAGCTTGTGCATCTGTAGAACCAGTTTTGTTCATATCTGTTTAGGCACTTGAGGAGATTCGAACCTCTGACATCGATCATGATCTCTTTAAGCGGAGAGACCCGTTTAGAAGGGATTGTTTTTGGAACTTGGCTTTGTATGATCAACAAGCCTACGAAAACAAAGTACATATAGATGTTATTTTAATATATACGCTTCAGCTTCAGTTTTTCCAGTGTAGAATGTTTTTCCTATTACAAGGAAGTTTGATATGAATGCCTACCTAAGTTCTGCTATGATTTATAACCAATAGTTTTCATGGAAATGGATTCAATTATGCAGTGAGCACTATGATATATTTTTACATTCTTGATTGTACAGCATAACAGGCAGAAATTAATAAAATTGAGGGCATATCCAGATTCTATAGCTTCAGCACTAAAAAGATAAAAAAATTAGTGCTGGGCCACCATCGAAAGAGGGGAACCTCATGCATGACCAGGGTATAAATTTAAAAATAAAATTACTTTCAACTCGTCCTTTTATTTGATGGTTTTAAGAATTAAGCAGAAGTAAATAATGACATCGAGATTTTAAATTATCAATATATAATAATTAAATAGAAAAAAAAACTCATAAATATCAATCAAATTTAATTATTACTCATCATAATTGTTTTTACAATGCCCCACCATAAATTTGAAATTGATATCTTAAGTCTTTCCAATGTGCCATGACTAAAGGCATAGATGCATATAGATGCATAGGGAAATGAAAATTGATATCTTAAGTCTTTCCAATGTGCCATGACTAAAGGCATAGATGCATAGGGAAATGAAAAATGATATCTTAACTCTTTCCAATGTGCCATGACTAAAGGCATAGATGCATAGGGAAATGTATTCATTTTGAGGGATAAGGAAGAGACAAATTAACCGCTTTTTACCTTGTAATACTTTTAACCAAAGTTACATAATGACATAAAATAAATTAGATGAACTTTCATCATAAACAAACAAACAAAAAAAAACAATGTTATCATTGTATTTCATGTGTGGGCACTTAGTTGTACTAAGTCACCTTCAAAGATTAACTGTTGTACTTACATGCATGATGTTCCATTTTGAAATGAACTACAGAGTGTTCATTAAAAAATCATTAATTCGTTGTATCAAGAATTATTTAAGGAATGATTTTATGGGAAATTAATTATTAATATTAATAAGTTTAATTCATTGTATGAAGAATTATAGAATTATTTTATGGGAAATTAATTATTAATATGAATAAGTTAGTGTTAATAGAATATAAATTAAGGTGATTAATATTAATTTGTTTTGTAAATTTAATATTAAAAAAGAAAAAAAAATATTAATTTAATGATTAATACAATAAAGTTTTAATAATAAAATATAAAAAAATTATTATTATTTTGATAATTAAAATACTAGTATTTATTATCCTTTTATTAATATAATAATGTTAAAAAATATTTTATTGACTCAAATTGTATAACCATGAGTTGCTTCAATGACAGATTAAAATATCTTTTGTGCTAAGCTCATCATGGATTTGATAAGTGGTTAGTAATGTTGAGTATCATAGCCATGTATATGATGGAACTTAGAGGAAGTTGGTATCATAACCATGGAGATGATGGAATTTGTGGGAAGTTGTATTTATGGATTGCAACCTTATCAACATCATAGTCTATATAAGAGATTAATGAAAATATTAATCAATTTATGTTTGGATAAATAAATCACAGAAAATAACAATGGAACAAATAAACACTAGACACATAGGTGTATATTTAAGATAGCAAGTGGCATATAATTTTTTCATTGATTAAACATCTTTATCTTTGGTTTGGCATTTACCAATGGATAATGAAAATGGCGTATCACAAACATTTAACAATATAGTGACATGACCTTTAAGGGTACAAATTTGTTTCAAATCATTACTATGTTTCTTTTAAATGGTTTTAAAGAATAAACATTTTTTTTTAAGAATCTACATATGCAGTATGAAAGGGTTGTGTAAGCCCATACATGATCCAGGTGGATATTGGTGCCACCGACCTATTCCAACTAGCTCTTCGTGTTCGTTTTTGTTCAGCACGCCTTTCTGTATTGCTTTATAATTGTGAGTTCTACACTTCTGGGGCTGTATGAAGCCTCACACATTCTCCAAATGGATATGGGTGGCCTCTCACCTAATCCAACTGGCTTATTTTGTATGTTTTCTTTTCAACACATCTTGTTGTACTTTCAGCGTTGTTTTGGGGCCCTAAACGTTGTTTTTTTGCTCGCCACAGTTAGATTGTAGACATAGTCTGATTATGATAATGGAATGTGTAGCTCTCTAAAAGACCTTTCCAATGGGATATCGCACACCTAAAATAGAGGTCGTATGAAAAAATTATGACCTTAGGAAGTTGAGGTACCACATTACACTAACTTATCCATAGGGCCCACATGACTTTTGGCATTCATGAGTAATATGAAAAGGGCCTATGGAGCCTCATTGTAATCCATTCTTCTCAGAAGGATGCGTATAGCAAGTTTCAGTTATGCAGTTTTACATTTTCATCATATTTCATTATTTAATAGAGGATAGTGTTCACTGGATATTTGTGTTATTCTTCCTATCTCTATGTTTATTGTATTCAGTTTGTTAATCAGTTCGTTCCGCTCCTAAATCTGGATCAGTGGTATCAAAGAGGTACAAGAAGTTGGGACTCGAACCAATCGAATCGTTACCAGATCGACCACTCCGAGCCCAACAAAAACCCGTGGGAGATGAAAAGAAAGATGATGGAGCAGGAGATCCTATTAAAATGTTTCTCGAGGAATCCCTCACGCGACAAAGGAAAGAAAGGATGGACAACTTCGCGCAGATCCTTCGACGGTTGCCCACGAGAGAAGCATCTTCATCAAGCGGCCATGTAACCCCCTTCAAGGTACAGGTAAATTTTGATATTTCGTTATTTGAAGGATGATAGATGCAAATGTTGTAGATAAATGGTTGAATCTACTTGAAGGATATTTTTCGGTCCACAATTTTTCCGATAAGGAAAAGATAACTTTTTCACTCCTCAAGGTCGTTCCCCATGTTAAAGACTGATGGGATACTTACTCTGAGCAAAGCTCTGTGGAGGAATCTGCAATTTTTGTGGTGGCCCCTACATGGGATTCCTTCTTGGACGTCATCAAAGAACAATACTACCTTGTTGAAAGCTACGAGGACCAGTACACCAGATGGACCACCCTACGTCAAGAAAGGGACTAGACAGTACCAGACTTCACCAATATTTTCCATACCCTACGCACCAAATTGGGTATCAAAGATTCTGAGTGTCATCTAGTGCTCAAATACCACGGTTGTTTGCATATATACATTCAAACAGAAACAGAGTTCCTGGACATCACCTCATTGGGAACGACTTATAGATACGTTGTCAAGATCGAGCAGAAATTTAAGCAGAAACAATGAGAGTTTGGATTGCAAACCCCTCACAGCCGAGGTAGAGAAAAGGAAACCCAAACCCACACAACAAGGGACCAAGTCACGATGGTCGTCCTTAGGACAATTCGTCCAAGCGACAACACAAGAAGGGAAACGAGAAGACGAAGAAGGACATGAGAAAATGGTGTGAGTACCATGAAATTCCTTGGCACAACACCGACGAATGTCGCTCCAAGCTGTCCCTCGTGGTCGAGATGGAGGATTTTGAGTCAGAGGTCGATTCTGATTCTAAGTCAAATCCTTAAGGAGGGAAGCAGATTATCGATGTTGAACCCAGTGCCACGATCACTACCACCAAAGTTCGGCCAAGCGAACCAAAAGAACCAAAGGAAGGGTAATGCCTCTTTCACTCACAGATGTGGGTCAAGGAGGGCTCTGATTCATTTCATTGTCGACAGTGGTAGTCAGAAGAACCTGATTTCAACAGAGGTCATCAAGCAGTTGGACCTGCCAATGACACCGTGTAATGACTGGTTTTAAATTAACATCTAAAAATTCTACCAAATCCTACCAAATGTACAACAATTTCTACCAGGTTTATAAAAGAAGAATTATTCCAAATTTTCTCAACACTTACGCAAGTAAAATTTATCAATGAGTAATAAATCTAATTAAAACAATGCATAAATTTGAATTGAATACCTTAATTCTGATGCTAATTTCCGTTGCCTTTCTCCTACTACCTGCTACACAATCCAGTCCTGTTGCAAACACAGAAAAATAATTGCCCAAAACTATTGTCCACCCTGCCAACTAGGAAAACGACCTAGCTCCAGGATATCTACGGATATCCTGGCCCTCCGAGCCCAAAACCT
>ML776573.1:78645-110109 GCA_009831015.1 Picea engelmannii
CCTGATCAATATGTCACAACCAGCAAATCCCGTGCCTCAATCTGAGCACACCAATCTCACAGCCCCTCTCGGCTCTCTGCAATACTCAGAGCTCTCCAAACTCATGGCCAACTTCCCGTAGAATGATTTCTCCTCCCAACTCCTTCCCCCCCCTTATTCCTCCTTCACCACCTTCCCTTCATTTAATCCCCTACCTAATACCTTATCCCATTATTAATTATCTTATCCATTCATTAAATATCTTATATCTTCTCGGGATTCTTATGTGATCCCTTCTTGTATATGCAACTTAATTTAATGTTATATTTTATTCTCCACCTTTTATTTAATACTTAATTAATTAATGAATTAATTAATATTTAAATGAATTATTAACCATCATGACTAACTCATTAATAATAATCAATTAGAAATGTTATTTTAAGACATAAATGTAGTTTAGCTAATCTTTTAGGATTATATTATTAAATTAATTATACTTAATAATCAAGGGTCGTTACACACCGCACCCATAGCCCTAAACCATCGACTGGCTTTGTCAAGGAAGAGATCTCCATGTCAGCCAACAATGTCATCTACCCTACGACATCAAGCCTTTCAAAGATGAGGTATTGTGTGATATTTCTCCCCTTGAAGTTTTTGTTGTTCTTTTAGGACAACCATATTTGTCGAAGTGTCATGTTGTGTATGAGTCTAGACCCCGCAGTGTTATTATTACCTTAGGTAGACAATTTTACATGATCCCAGAGGTGACACCACCTATTGATATTTCTTTAATCTCTGCTAAGAAATACAGTGAGGTCATTTCACAGACCAAGAAGTTTGTCTTATTTTTTATCTGTGCTCACAGTAAGCATAAGGTCGTTGCCACATCCGTGGCCTCTACAAAATGCCTCTCTTTGCAGCAACAACAAGTGGATGAGATCATGGAAGAATACAAAGACATCTTCGCCTCACCTACAGGGGTACCGACACACTTCCAAGTCAAGCATCCAATTGCTCTGACACCCGACGCACCTCTACCTAATGGGCCAATCTATCGGTGCTCGCTGACGGAGAATGATGAAATTAGGCGTCAGATCCAAGAGCTTCTTCAGAAGGGGCACATCAGACCCAACTACTCCCCTTGTGGAAGCCCGATTGTACTGGTGCAGAAGAAGGACAGGACTTGGCGACTCTGCATTGATTACAAAGCCTTAAAAAAAATCACAATCAAGAACCGCTACCCCATTCCCAGGATTGATGACCTTCTTAACCAACTAAAGGGGGAAAAGCTCTTCAGCAAGATTGCCCTGAAGTCTGGCTACCACCAAGATCCCATCGAAGGAAGACAACCTTCAAGTCTAAATAAGGTCTCTACGAATGGCTAGTCATGCCCTTTGGCTTAACAAATGCACCAACCACTTTCATGAGGTTGATGGATGATGTATTGAGACCTTTCACCAACTCCTTTGTGGTAGTAAATTTGGATGACATCCTCATCTTCAGCAGAACGTGGGAGGAGCACATGCAACATATTCAATAGGTTTTGAGCACTCTGTGGTAGCACAAGCTTTATGACAACTTGGAAAAATGTTCTTTTGGCATGAACATGGTCCAATAACTGGGCTACATTGTTGATGAGCATGGGTTACATGTTGATCCAACTAAGATCCAAGTCATTCATCCATGACTGGCCGGCCCCAACCACACTGACTGAGCTTCGGAGCTTCTTGGGACTAGCCAATTTTTATCGACGATTCATATTAGGATTCTCCCATATTGCATGGGCCCAAAGCCAGGTAACCAAGGGAAGTGGTAGGGACAAGTTTGTGTGGGGGAAGGAGCAACAATGGGCATTCGATGATCTGAAACGTCTCTTGTGCTCAACTCTCATACTCTCCTTGCCTAATCTGCAACAACCATTCAAGATTGAGACTGATGCATCTCACTATGTTGTGGGTGCAGTTCTCACTCAAAATGGGCATCCTATGGCATACCATAATGATACACTCTCTAATACTATTTGGAAATACCCCACCTATGACAAGGAAATGTATTCCATTGTATAATCCTTTCGTCAATGGAAAAATTACATTCTGAGGAAAGAGAATATCATACACACCGATCAAAAGCCTCTGCAATTCATACAGACACAAGGGAAATTGTAGAATGACCGCCATCAGAAGTGGTCCACCTACTTGCAGAATTTCCATATCAACATAAAGTATAAGACAGGTATATCCACTCATGTCACTGATTGTCTCGGTCAGCTTCCTGTGGCTGCACTCACCACTGTGCTCCAGTTCTGTGGACATGAAGCATCAGAGTGGCCCCAACTTTATCAACAATATCCAGACTTCTCCACCACATATCAACTCTTGGGTACAGGTTGGTGACAAAGTTGGGTTACATTTGCAGAAGGAGCATCTCACCGGGCCACATCGGAAGCTTCGCCCACTCCGTTATGGGCCTTACACTATCACCAAGTCTATGGGTAGCAATGATTTTGAGCTCAACACTCTACCCTTCCTTGGTCTGCATCCAATATTCAATGTGGACCTCCTTAGGCCATATTTTCCACCATTATTGGACACCTATGAGATCATCGAACAACTGAAACCAACAGAGCTCAACCCTGACTGCATGGAACAAGCATCCACCGATCAGATCATGGACACACAGGTCAAGGACACTCGCCAACAACGGATCCATCTTTATCGGGTTATCAAGGAAGGGAAACTCCTACACCAAGGCAAGTGGCTCACCCAGGGCCAAATCCAGCAGAATTTTCCTCACCTGATGGGGGACCTCAACGCAATGGATACCATTGATTCCTAAGGGGGGGGAGGATTGATCCAAGTGGATATTGGTGGCCACCCACCTATTCCAACTGGCTCCTCGTGCCCGTTTTTGTTCATCACATCTTTCTGCACTGCTTTATAATTGTGAGTTCTACACTTCTAGGGTGTTCTGAAGCCTCACACATTCTCCAGGTGGATACGAGCAGCCTCTCGCCTAATCCAACTGGCTTATTTTGTATGTTTTCATGTCATCACTTCTTGTTGTACTTTTAGGGCTGTTTTGGGGCCCTAAACATTGTTTTTTTGGCTCGCCACAATCAGACTGTAGATAGAGTCAGAGTCGGATGGCAGAATGTGTATTTCTCTGAAAGACCTTTCCAACAGGCTATCACGCACCTAAAACAGAGGTCATATGCAAAAATGATGACCCTGGGAAGTTGAGGTACCAAATTACACCAACTTACCCATAGGGCCCGCATGACTTTTGGCGTTTCACCTTCTAGGGTTAAGTTTTTGGATTTCTAGGGTTTTGGCAGTTATGAGTAATATGAAAAGGGCCTATGAATCATCATTGTAATCCATTCTTCTTATAAATATGTGCGTAGAAGCCACATCTCTCCTCAGAGATAGATACCACCATTCGAGCAAGTTCAGTTCTGCAGTTTTACAATTTCAGTCTATTTCATTATTTAATAGAAGATATGGCTCACTGGATATTTGTGGTATTCTTCCTATCTCTGTGTTTATTGTATTCAATCTGTTAATCAGTTCATTTCTCTCCTAAATCCGTATCAATACATTGAAACTTTTTTTACACACATATCAAATTGAAATTCTTAAATTATTATAATCATCGATGACACTTGAGTCGAGGTTATTATAATTATTATAATGAATTGTAGTTTTATCAAGGGTCAAAACTTGAGACTTGTGAAACATAAATCCTAAGAGATTTGCAATGGCAATTGCTTAGTACATCCTTTTTTATTTGAGAGTATTTGGACAACTATATGAGAGTAATGATTCCAAGAAACATCTATGTAATTGTGAAAACTAACAAAAATGTATGTTGATGGATTTGATGGTGAAGTTTTTGTCAAGATGTAGAACACAACGTGGGACCAATTATATGACGGAAATGGACTCATGCCATATCGTATTATATTCACACCAAATCTAAAAATATATATTACAATGGGTGATGCCACCTCATAGAGATATTTTCTCTAGATCCTAACACCTTGCATGGTGACTAGGCTAGGAAATCTTAACTAAATCCTAGAGTCATCATTTGAGGATAAATCACTAGTATCATAAATGAATAATACAATCAAAGGTGACATGAATACCTAGTTATTGGTAAGGTAATTCATGGGACGACATTCATCTCCTTAATCACAAGTCTATATATATCTATCAACTAAGTAATAAACATTAATTCAAAAGATGATATATTGGATCTTTCAAAAGCCTTTGATCTTAGTGTCAATGACAAATCCACCTAAAAAATCATCAAAAATGGATTTGGATGGCTCATCTGGAATGAAAAAGAAAAGAGTTGAATCTAGAAGTGGACACCTACCAATGTTTGAACAATTCCTAATTGCTTGACAATCTGATCATTTTCAAATTAGTTTAGAACATGTAGTATCACCACTTTACAATCAGTGAATCACTGAAGTTCTCTCTAAATATGGTGGTTTAGGATGACCACTAACCAATTGATACCAGGTATCTGGTGGTTTAGTATTACCTCTAACCATTTTGACACTTTCAGGTGTCGAAGAACATCCCAATGTATCTCAATTGGATAATAAATATCTAAATGAGAGGATCCCATATTCCATGTTGGATCTTCCCAAATGTTGATTTGATGATGATTTGAAGTTCCAAATTCCATGCTGAAAATTCCATGATTTGATTGTAGACCAATTGTTTGATTAAAGTGATGAAATCTTTGCAACACTCTAGTTGTTGTTGTCATCACCCATTTGTCATTTTCTAAGTTGGCCATCTACAAATTGTTGTTTGTTTATTGTTTTTGAAACTTTAAGTCTAACAACCATCTCCAATATTCCCCCCTTTGTCAGCTAAAAGGAGCGACATCGTGGGTTTTCTTGTGGGTTACCTTTAATCAATTCATTAGTGTGTTAGGTGGTTTTGGTTGACCACTAACCATTTTCACTCCACTTTTGTACTCCCCCCTTAAGCTATAAGAGAGTACCATCAATGTACTCCCTCCTTTGAAGTGCAAGAGAGTATCATTCTTATTTCATTTTCTGTTGAAAGATGTGTCTTTACTCGAGATTGAATTATGTGGTAAGACTGATATAATCGCTTGGTTGTTGATGACCATTGCCAAGGATTGATCCACCCATAGTGAATCTTAATCTTTTAGTTTTGTTTCAATTGGAGCATCTATCAGATGAATGATTATGCTTGCCACAATACTGACAAGGATGGAGATCGCAACATGAATAATCCATATGACCAACTCAATTGCAATGTTGGAACTTATCATTCTGATGTTGAACTCAAATGGGTGAAGTTGAATTTTTTGAAGGAATCCAACACTTTGGAGTTGAATTGGTTTGGAATAATCTAGAATATGAAAGGTAACTTCCTTTTCATATTTGATACATATTATGTGCATGTTGTTCCTAATTTCTTCCCAAGGTATGATGATGGGATTGGAAAGAGAAAGATAAATTTAATCATGCACAACTTCATACCTATCCTCAATTGGGTTTTTTTTGTTGAGTTGATCATGAGTGGACTATTGATCAAAGAGCAAGTTGTTCTAAACAAGAACTAATTCAGAATGCTTCACTAACCTCTATTGTTTTAGATATTTTGTTTAATCATTCAAGAGTTGGGATTGAGATTGAAGAAGTCTAACTTTAGTTTGAATCACTTGCAAACAAGTTAGCATTGATTTGAGAGTATATTTATTGATTGAGATTGTGTTGTCTTTAGTAGTGATGATTAGATTATTCAATAACTCTAATAATTTGAGACTTTGCTCCATTGAAAAATTGAATGACTGTTCCTTATGAAAGTAGGTCTATATTACAATTGACTAGATAGTAACAAGGGATTCTTTCAACTCCATCCTTTATAAAATTTAGTGACTCAATAAATTCATTGTAGAATCATAATTACAATGACTCTATCAATTCTCAAGTGTTGGGTTCAACCAAGAATGCACCCAAAAATTTACAATTCAACTTTATTTTTTATTTGACACTCACAAAAAAGAGCTATTGCAAGTACATTCCACAAAATTGATGTTTATTTTGAATTTTAATTGATTGAGATTAATTATGATGTAGATTTTATTGTTGAATGTTAATGTGGCGACAACTTGATATCTTGAACATGTGTGGAAATTGCTTGATTACATGTGCTTGATTGGCATTAATTTATGCTTGAATTGCATTAAGTTTCCTTGTACTTCGTGTGTGATGATTTGAATGAAAAAATTACAATTGTAGTGTCAAAACTAGATACAAAAGAGAGCAACAATATGCATCATCACAAATGTACCCAAGGTGTACCTAAGATTCCCTTATTCAATTTTTGGGCAGATCTAGGATACAAAGAAAAAAAATTGATTTTATTATGGGTATCTCTCTCATGATCACAATAGTGTTCCCAAATACAAATAGACACCTTCAATCTATTTCCTCATTCACGATACTTTGAGAAGGTTTTGAGGAGAAAAAAACAATTTGATGTTGAACTGCTCCATAATATTATATACTTCAAAAAAATGATTTTGAGCAAAATTTATTGGAAGAACTATCCAATGACTTAATTAATCAAATTACCAAAATTTATTGGAAGCACTATCCATAGAGAAAAGTGTGATGATGGCATTGAACGAAGATTTACTCATCTCTAGTAACCTAAACAATCATTCATCATTTATGTGCTCTTCACTGAAAACCATTTTCCCTCAAAGATTTGCATGTTCAAATCCCATTTGAGGTCACTATTGTTAACTAGAGAAAGGTTGTCTAGCACACAAGTGTTGTAGATTTGGAAAACCGTGAGGAATTTCATTGATAACATTTCATTGAATAAGAAGTCAATTGAAAAATGAAAAAGACCCATTTGAATAATCATCTTGGCATTCTATTTGCATGTGTTATCTCAAAAAATGATAGCTTCTATCGTGAGAAAAAATCATTTTCTATTTGTCATGATCGTTTTCATTTTTGGGAGGATTTTTTCAACTAGATTTTATCCTTAAACATTGTTTTTTATTAATCAATATTGAGAGGGATTTGATAGATCTATGAAAGACCTTTCCAAAACTATATTGTATGCATAATTTGGTCCTTTATAGTGGCCATAATATGCATTATAATGGCTACATACCTTGTGATTGCACAAAATTTGGTTCTTACGGTATGAATATATTAAAAACATATATGATTATTGAAAATAAAAAAATACCCTTTTGTGCATATTTGAATCTAGTTTCCAACGCAACTAAAATCATTAAAAATGGATCAATATCCAAAGACAAAATTTAATTTTACCAACATGCACTCTAAAATCAATGAATTTCCCCTTCAATGATGTATTCTCCTTGGATTGTGTGATTTCCCAATGTTGGTTCTCTCTTCTTCATCGACTTATCGATGGCCTCCTATGGAACACTACCATGGAATTTGAATTCTTCACCTTCCATGGAAAACTACCATGGTGACAACAATCCCTTAAGACTAAAGGAGCTCTAATACCATGTTAAGAAATAGAACACAACATAGGATCATAAAAATGACGAAAAAGGTCTCAGTCCATCTCATATTATATTCACACCAAACCTACATATATATAGTGCAATGGGTGATGCCACCTCATAGAGATATTTTCCCTAGATCCTAACACCTTGCATGGTGAATAGGCTAGGAATCTTAACTAAATCATTGAGGCATCATTTGAGGATAAATCACTAATATCATAAATGAATAATGAAATTAAAGGTGACATGAAGATTTAATGATTGGTAAGGTAAGTCAAAGGCTAACAATTCTTGGGTTATAAACATTATTGGTCAGAACACCAATGACACGATTTAAAAGGCTTGCACAACCCACAAGTTATAAATGAACATAGCTCTAGACTCAACTATGATGAAAATATTTAGATCCAACCAATTCATTCCCCTAGAAAAGGAGTAATCAAATACTAAAGAACCAAAAACAGTGATATCCTCCTGCCCTTTTTAAAGATAAAATATGAAATGTCGTAGCTACCAAATTGATTAGATACAATAATAATGGATTGTTTAGATATCATATCAAAACATAATGGATCACTTTAATTTTGGTGTTTTGTGCCAAAATGATACCAAAAAAATGCATGTTGGTGACCATTTTAATTTCAGTCATTATGTGGTGATTTTAAACACTATATTACATGGTTAACTAGACATAAATTCTTCTTACATTGCCAAATATGAATGTTACCACCCTCTCACCATTAACAAAGGCACGATACCTAAATGTAGAGAGGAAAACCCTATATGGCACCCATACAATACTCATGGATTAAGGATTCCCTATAAAAGGCATGGTTGATGGTTTTGCATGGTTGATGGTTTTGGACCTAGTGCATGTTCTAGGAGCTATAAAGTCATCTTACAATCCCTAATATGTTTGTTCCCATCTTGGATTAAAATTGAGCATGTCACAACGAGTAAAAAGGATCCCAACACATCCCAAAGTGTCGTTAAAAAAATGAAAAAAAACTCATTTTCATTTTTACCCATTTTCAAAGAAGTGCAAGGTGCATATTAAAATTTCATAAGAAGGATTACTCTTCAAATTGTCCATCCATGACATGTCCACAGATAACTTTGTTTGATTTTTGACGCAAGATCTCAGAAGTCAGTGTCCTAACTATGTTCATAGTAAATGCATTATACGCCATAGAATTTTAATACTAATGGTGAAAAGAAGGAATGACTTGAGAATCAAGAAACCTCCCTTTCACAAAAAAAAAACATAGAAAAACAAATCTAGATCCAAACTAGTGAATTCGCCACATAGTGTTGTAAAAAAAATTGAATATGATTCTTATATCATGATTCTATTTATCAAATATCCATGCTAGTTTTATAAATCAATCAAGAGAAAATTTCATCTACAAACTATTGGATATATGCTCCATCTTGCCTCCAAAAATAAAACATCACTTGGAACTCAAATTTCTAGGCATTGACTTCCAGGAAATAGAATCCAACTCTCTTTGAACACCATTTGCATACATGGATAGCACAAAGAAACTATTCCTCCTTTGAATTAGACATGCTTCACAAATCCAAATCACTCCACACCACACCTCACCTCACATCTCTTCTCGTCAAATGGCATGGAACATCACCTCTCTTATCGTCAAATGGCATGGGACATCAATATAGAAGAGATGAGACAAAACCTTGAACCTGCATTCAACCTGAGAAGCATGCATTGAATCGATTGTTGATTGACACCATATGCTTATATTGAATCATTGACTCTGGTTGTCTTTGTATTACATGCTTGGATTGACTCGATTGCATGTGAATAAACTTGACAGATTTGTTTCCACTTCTCTCTTTGAATAGCAACATACACATTTTACTAAGTGAGGATCCTTTTCTTTCGATCTGAAAAAACTTCACATTGGCATATTTTCTCTCCAATCTCTTTAACTACTGAAATGAAGAAATATTTAACCATGTTCACAATCGAACATCATTCATGGAAGTCCAACAAACAGGACAATGTATCCAACTTATTTCACCCATCGTCAAAATGGGAAATTGAGCAGTGGACCAATTGGTATTTCCCGTGTGTATTTTTATTGTACAATTGGTCCATTTATATAAATTTCGATGACCATAACAATATCACAAAAACATGTCATAGTAAGATATTTTGTTAAACCATCTCCATAACTATCTCCAACAATGTCTCCTTAAATCTTTCCATGAATCTCTCAACCAATCTTCATCTCTAACATCTCTCTTTTCTCCTCATCTTGCATAGAATTTAACCATTATTCATGATTCACAAGTAGGAGTTAATCCTTCGTAGGATGTGCCATTTTGATTAAGCTACAATGAAAAGAAAGATATCATTAATCAATTATTAGTCAAATTTCTCTAAGGCCTTACTACATGAAAAAGAACTAATCAATTATTAGTCAAATTTCTATAAGGCCTTACTACATAAAAAAGAACAAGGAAAACACAAACCCCTGTATGACACACTATGGAATATGTAGGAAACTAACCATTGAGTGAGAAATTGGCCTTCCAAGCAAGCCTCCACTAGGGAAATAAACTTTGTCAGGGGTCTAACTTGAGTGAATCTATGAAAAAGAATAGTTATAATGACCTTGGAGAAAACCCACACCTAAGGTCATGAAATCCAATGGGGGTCTTGAAAGGAGATACATTATCTGTCTCGGGTATTGTTCATAATCCCACAAACATTTCAACTAGGTGAAATTGTAAGAATGGCCAGTACTATGTATGTTCTCAAGATGAAGGCTCGTGGGAACAATCATGGGTCAAGTATGGAGGTTTAAATAAAAGTTAAGTGATTAAGGGTTATATGGGCATGGCTCACATGTCATGGTTTAAAGCTATATGGATTAGTGTTTCAAAGGGTTATTAATATTATAGATAATGGTTTATAATGATTATAGATAAGGGATTAGTGGTTACAAGGGTTACATGTTAAGGTTAATAACAAGCGTAGATCTTACAATGGTTTTTGGGTTTAGGTGTTAGGAATTAAAGGTTATATAAGGGGTTAAGCATTATGCAGTATAGGTTAAAGGGGTGTTAAGGGATATAAGAGTTAGGGGTTGTATTTAATTTCCTTAAAGTTAAAAGGTTGTAAGTGCTATCAATTTTTTTATTGGGATTAAGGTTTATTAGGGTTAGGGTTTATTGGGATTATAGTTCTTATAAGAGTTAGGATTTAGGGTTTATAGTTGTTTATGGTGATAAAGATTATATGGGTTAGGGATTATATTGGTTATGTGTTAAGTTTTAGTAGTTATAAAGGTTAATGTTATGGTTATAAGGATTTTATAGATTTCAAATTAAATGGATTACAAGTTAGTAGATATAAGGGTCAAGCATATGCAACTATAAGGGTGAAAGGTTGGAAGGGATCGACTTTTTAATGCAATTAAGTGTTATATGGAATAGGTAATGATGTTATAACAATTAGACATTAAGGGTTATAGGGGTTATGGGTTATGATTTGTAAATGTTAAGGATTTTAAGGGTTATCCATTATACTGGTTAGGGTTTTAAGATTTAGTAATTAAGAATTATATTGGTTAGGAATTATAACGACTAGGGATTAGAGGCCATAATTATTAGGACGATTAAAGTAATAAGTGCTATGAGCAATAGGGTTAATAAGGGCTATAGGGGTTATTGGATTTAAGGGTTATTAGGGTTAGCGGATAGGAGTTAAAAGTGTTGGAGGGTATTTGGGATATAGGTGTCGTGGATTAGGTGTTATAAGGGTTGAGAGCTAATAGTTTTTGTGCTAAGGGTTATAGGATTTAGGGGTTAACAAGGTTAGGGGAAAGTATGACATAGGTTACATTTTTATTATGTGTTAGTGGATATGAATTAGGATTTAGTAGTTACTAGATATGTGAGATGTATATTTGGTACTGACATTGTTTATATCTTTGAGCTACATTTGATGGGTGCATTTTGATCCTAGGATATATGTTGTTTTTGTTCTTTATTCTATGGTTGGTAGGTTGGGGTGACATGTAAAATATTTATTTAGAATTTAATTACAAGGTATATATGTTCTATACATTTCAATGCATGGTTAGTGATTCCATTTAGACTCATTAATGCATTAACAACATGCATACACCTTAGTGTTCGTAACACCCATGTTTCCCCCAGCTTGTAATTAATCATTAATCATAATCACCATGTTATGGCATAGGAACAATTTGAATGTATTATTGTTTGAATTTCAAACAACTAACTGTGGGGGCAAAGCCTTGAAAGTATTGACCATGATATCACTAGAGGAAAGAATGTGAAAAATATAAGAGAGGGTCCATTATATCAAATGACCCCAAATTTCCCTTGTTGAGGATAACAAACCTCCTCTGGTTCCCAAGGAGGAATCAATTAATGAAGAAAGAACTGGTGGTTGAACCATCAACCACCCCCATGAATGGAAGCATGGTCTAGCTGAAAAGGTTAGCCTAAAGTACCACAAGGTCCTATAGACCTAGACTGACCTGAGTTTCCTTCTGATAGGAGGAACAAGATAGGAAGGATAACCTTCTAAAGGAAGGATGTGCACACAAGGCATGAAAAGAAAAAAAAAAGGGAAGGGAAATGAAGAGAACACAGGCAACTCTCCAGTGGAGAATGAGACCTGAGGAGAAGTCCGGGAGATTGATGCTGAGGAAGCATCTGATAAACCTCGCAGAAGCTATGAAATATAAAGGAACTTTGAGAATTGGCATAAATTCCCTAGTGATATCATGGCTTGACAAGGGGGTGGCCAGAGCACTAAGAATAAATGCCTCCAAGCCTATGGTTGGATGGAAAGGTAGACACCCATAGTTAGTTAGTTGGATGCAACCTGTAATAGATAAGTATTCTCATATCTTGTGTAATTGAACTGTAACTGTAGATCAAAGTTGGATATACTATGAATGTTGCAAGGATGTGCATGTTTTCTTGATGAATATATTGTATCCCTTTATCTTTTCTTGATTGTGTAGTTAAGAAAGTAAGGAACTATATGGTTTGTATATGTAAATGTTCGATCCCTGTAGTGGCTCAAGTTTAAGAAGATGAATTGTGAGTTCGTCGACCTTGGACATAGTTTCCCCATATGTATGTTGGTACTCCCAGTTGTTTTGAGTATCCTGGGAAAAAGGACTTTGTTGAGCTAAGGAGAAAGAGCGCAAATCACGTGATAGTGCCTAAGTCCTTCAGAACTGGTGAAACTTAGGAAGGATAGCGAGATTTAAGTCTCAAAAGGGAAGATCCTTTCATTTGGAAAGACGAGCGAATGAGATCCATTTGGAAGGACCCAAAGGTATGTCACGACTGTTGGATTTGGAGAAGGAGCATAGGTGTTAACTCCTCGAATCTGTCAATCTTCGTGAGTTCGACGAACTTTGGTATTCGTCGTAAGGGAGACGGATCCTCCGAAGTCCCAGAGCCCAAAGTTGATATGGGCCGTAGATCTGAGGATGCCCAAAAACTATCCCAACTTTTGGATCTACGTTGTGGTCAGCTCGGCTAGGAACTATCCCAACTTTTGGATCTACGATGTGGTCCGCACTGTACCCTATACATAGCCTGCGGAAACCTTCAATTTACGTGCCCTAGTTGTTTGCTTCAGTGCGGACTTTCCGCACCCTATCTATTTCTGGCCTGCGGAAACTCTTGATTTCCGCATTGTAATGTGCTATTAGGCTGTGACGACGACTGTGAAATTTTTTTAGTTGGGTTTTTAGCTTCATTTAATCCCAGTTTTTCTTTGATAAGATGGGAGGGAGTTTTGATGTCAGCCCTTGACTATTTTCTAAAAGTTTAACTTGTTGTTCGGTGATTTCAGAGATCGAACACCTCTTTTTAGTTTTTTCAGTCTTTTGTTTTTTATTTTTACCGACAAAGGTATAATCTCTAAGCTAGTATCTGAGTGCTTGTTCGATTAAAAGTATTTGATTGGATTTGAATTTTTGGATTGATTACATATTATGGATTGCTTGATGATGGGGAAGTCATTTTTCACTTACATTTGAAGGAACACTTTCTTGTCATTTTTTACTTTTATCTCCATTGAAAGTTTGATTTGGGTGTTTGTTGAGTGTATAATTTTGTGTTGCATTACTTGTCCTTTCTTCGTTTTGCCCCTGATCTGGTTTTAGGAAGAAAGAATTTAAAGTCACTTACTCTTTCAAGTAATCATATATAAGAAAATTCATTGCATCTAAAAGAAGAGAACATTGAGAAATTGCATTGTCTTTTGGTTGTTTGCATTTGTGTCCATTTAAGAAAAAGAAATTATATTTTGTAGCTTACATCATTTTGGAAATACCTTCTCCCTATTGTAAATAGAGTTCATTGAACAAAAATTTGCATCATTCATTCCTATTTGCATATTATTGGGTCAAGGTCCTACACAACATTGGTTTCATTCCTGTCTCCCTCTTGAGTAACAACAGCTCTTAAAAAACATTGCGAAATCTAAAAATCAATTAGCAACTTTTATTTTCTAGGGCTCATTTACACCAACATTAGCTAGGCTAGAGCTTTGGAATAGGTTGTGAGACACACTCTCCAAAGCACAAAATACACAATAGCATCTTGTGATAGAGAGTGTTTAATTCCATTTGCAACATTTTGTCCTGGGAAGCCCTTCTCACACAAGGGTCAAACCTTAGGTCACATTGAGATTGGCAGAGTTACTCACCCTGCTTTTTTGATCTCAGTGTAGAGATTGCGTTTATTATGGGGGTCGCTTGAAGGTATACCCACAATGATGAGTGGAAGCCTCTCAAGTTGATTTCAGGCTAGATACCCTACGTTTGTGCATGGATCAGACTGTCGATTGTTTCCCCAGGCATCATTGTTGTTCTTGGTAGCCTTAGTTTCCTATCTTCTTAGGGTCTTACATGAGGTGACTGTGGAGGGGCAAGTCTTCACGGTACCTAGAACTGATGCTGACCAGACTCACTCGGGCTCCTTGGAGGGTATACCCATGATTATGTGTGGGAGCTTGCACCAAGGTGTAAGTCCATTAAGCAGGTCGTCAACGTAAATTTTCCACATGCTTTGTCCTAGCCCCTTCTTGTCTCGACTTCGCAACATTGGATTTCATCACCAACTAGTGACTTCGGAATAAGAAGGTTTTGTTTGCCTAGTCTGATTCCTATATTTTATTAGTGAGTGTTGTTTGTTTTCATAGTTGGCCATAGATTTTTTCCGTAAAATTTTTGGTTCAGCCAACATTGACCCTCCACGCTGTTCACGTAGGATGCAAGGACTACCTTCGAAAGATCCAGAAGTTTTCAAACCCTTGCTTCCTAACCCACCAGAGGGCTCTCCTCAATAGAGTGAGGTCCAAGACAATATACCATCTCAAGTAGAAAGAACTACTTCTCTAGACAATTATCGAATTGTTTCTGATTCTCTAGACGCTTTCCGAATACCTCCTGGATACAAGAGACGTATTCTCTGACTGAATTCCTCTGGAGAACTTGTTGTCGACACATCTAGAATACCAATCAGTCTTCTTACTGGCTCTAAAAATGAGGATCACTTTTGGACCACTGACATATTTCAAACTCTTACTTCTGGGAGGAACCCTCCCAACTCAGAGGTAGGTGTTGATATACCTGTCGTCTCTGAACCACCCGAGACATATGTTACATTTACGATACCTTTAGATCACTTTAACAATACAACTTGCTATTTCTTCATTGGTTCAGAGACATCGTCCGCTGGTCCTAGCTCGTCCATCCCTTTTCAGATGGCCCATTCTACAATGGTCCCAAATGCTACGACTATTCCCATTGGGAATACGATGGTTATTTAAGCTCCCATCGGTACACCACTTTCGTTAGACCTGTCCCATCTCTTCCTCATGGGTACCATGCTTTAAATACTTCCATACCCATTCCTACCCAAGTTTTGTTTGGAGTTTTTTGAATTTTTACCCCTCCTGGATACAATGTTGTTGTTGGTTTCATTCCAACACCATCCTAGGTCCCCTCCGGAGGGTCTTATCCGCCCTTTTTGGGAGGATTTGGCCCAAATGGCTCCAATCCTATTAGGAGATATACTCTATCATTCACTTCTAGTTTTCAGATTCCCATTGGAGGACAATATAACACTATGGGGAAAACTCAATTTGGAAGTCACAACCAAATTGGAACCCAACCCCCACTTGGAGGACAACCCTCACTTGGAAGTCCTACCCCACTTTATAGAAAAAACATTCCAGGATCGTTAGCCCAATATTGGAACCTTCTCATCCAGGGAAATCCACAATCGTCTGGGGGGAAACAACCTCAAGTTAGATCTTTCATACCCCCTAGTTCGGGCCAGTCATATCTTGGTTCTTCCAATCCCATTTGGGGTTTGAACATTCAATATAGTGTCCCTTTTCAGGGGAACATCCCTAATCAGTACAACCCTATGGGATACATGCCTCCACACTCACGTCTGAATCTGTCAGGACCTTCACCTCACTTGCAAATTTCTTATGGTCCTACTGGTATACCAACGAGACTCCCTCCACAAAGTCACTAGTATCCTCATGTGAATAGACAGTTACCCTTTTTAGCCACTTTGGACCTTCCTGACTTGTCTAGAATCTTGAATGAACCCATCATTCATTCTCCCCATTGGCCCATTATACCGACCAAGCTACCATCTGACATTCCAAAATTTGATGGTAAACCGGGAGAAGATCCAAACAACCATGTCATGAATTTTCACCTTTGGTGTTCATCCAACTCTTTGATGGACGATTAAATTTGGTTACAACTCTTCCAATGAACTCTTACAGGTTTGGATGAAAAGTGGTATATAGAATTACCATGAGGTTTCTTCACTGACTTCAATACCCTAGCCATGCCTTTCCTCACCCACTACCAGTTGCCAATCCATTATGAAACGAGAACCGATATTTTAAGTTCCTTCAAGAAAAATAAGGCCACTCATATCTCCGATCACATTCATGAGTGGAGATGAAGACGACGTTTGATCAAACTCGATATTCCTGATTAGTTATTGGCAGAATGGTTTACGAAATCCTTTGTGAATAAAATATCTCGTGACATTTCCATGGGTGGAGTTGTCACAGAAGAATAGGCGATCATTCGCGCTCAGTACCTCGACCTCATTTATTCACAAACATGTACTCTCTACGATTTTCTTCATGATGCACCTCGTCCTTCTAACACCACTACCTCAACTACCCCTGCCACTTCTCATGCGGTTGATGGTGTGATTGGCACTTTCCATGCTCAACCTCAATCTGCACAAGCATCTCCCACCAATCCCAAGTCTACTACTTCTAATGTTCAAAATGCTTTGTCTCCTACTCCTTCCACCGACAAAACCTTTGAGGTGAACTCCATTCAATCTACCCCTGCCGGGAAAAATAAATCTAAGAAAGGGAAGGGTAAGAATAAGGAGGATAAAAATAACCCGCAATTTGAGAAAACCAAAACACAACCTGTTGATGATAAGGATAAGAGAAAACCCTGATACCCTTTCCTTATCTATGGTGATGATCACTACACGAAAGATTGTCCAAGACGATCTGAGGTTGCTAAGTTCCTTCAAGGGATTGTGAAACCTCCCACACCTACTATTTTGTCCCAACCTTTCCCTTCTCAACAACAGGCCCAATTGGTCATTCACAACCAACCCTCTCCCTCCACTACTTCATATGTACTTATGTACATAGGTGTTTCAAAAAAGAATAACATTACACTTACCACTCGGGCCAAAGATTACTCTCCCTCAAAGGAGAAAGTTGATGATATACCACCTCCATTGGTTCAATAGTCTCCCTCAACTTCACCTCTCGACAGTCCTCTTCATCTCGAATGATCAAGTCTTGATATAGTTCTTCACCCTCCCCAAAAGGGTGTTGTTTGAAAGTCTGCCTTCAACCCTCATGCACTTGCTGCTCAGAACTACAGTATTGTAGAAGATTTGGTGCAAGCACCTTCTGCGATGTCAACTCTCAAAGTCCTTCAAAGTTGTCCTACTCAACGGAAGGCTCTGTTAAAATATATTGGTGGAATTGACCCTACGAATACGAATTTGATAATTTTTTACCTGGAGGATCACATTCCAAGGCTACGCCCTCAACTCAAATTTCAGATACAAGTTGTTGTCACATAAAATAACATTTGTAGAATCATTATTGACGAGGGTGCCTCAACGTGCGTAATGTTTGTTGCTTGTTGGAAATCCATTGGCTCTCCTCCCTTAACTGAATCACACAACATCCTCAAAGGCTTCAATGGCTCTGGCTTTAAACCCTACGGTGTCCTCCCCTTATTGCCTATTACATTAGAAGGAAAATCGGTCAATGTTGAAGTTGAGGTCTTTGATGCAGCTCTTGATTACAATCTCTTGCTTGGTCGTAGCTGGATTGATTCCATGCGTGCAATTGCATATACTCTTTTCCGTGTCGTACGTTTTCCACACCAGGGAAAAGTTGTTACAGTAGACCAGTTGGCCTTTTTTAACTTTGATGCTCGTACTAGCAACGTACCCTTGATTTCAAAGACACCCCCCTAGTTATGAGAATGTCGGTGTGGGTCTACTCAAAGACTCGACTCTGATGGGTACTTTCTCGATCCCACCACCCAATGTTCCACCGCCTTTGGTTGCCGCGATCAACATGATTTCCACCTCCGTTCACTAAACCCCCATGTCTTCTGACCCATGGATAGTACCCACACCTAGTGATTATCTTCACTATCGTGACCAGATGCCTTTAAGTTCAGTTGAATCTTCTTATCAAGCCATTCAATCGAAAAACCCTTCCACTAACTCTCTTGGTGATTCATCTTCTGATCCATTCCACGTTATTTTTCCCACGAACGAGATGATCATGTTGTTTATGTCCATGGAAGACACCCCATGGGTTGATGGGCATCATCGTCCCATCCTCTTCCTGGAACAACACACCTTAGAGAGTTACCAACGGATCTCGACTCCTTCAACCGTTGGTGTCGTCTCTTTTGTTCCCGCGTGTACACACGATGTGTTATATGAAGGGAACTTGAGTAATATTTCACCCACCATCCCCCTCGACATATCCGTTAAACCCGGAGTTGTCAAAAATGTTCACATCGGAGCTTTGTGTTCCACCAATGAGGTTGTCACATATAAGTACCTTTTTCAAGAGTTTCGTGACATCTTCGCATGGAGCTATGAAGAGATGTTGGGTATTGACCCAGATATTGTTGTACACAAAATTAATATGTACCCAAGCGCTAAACCCATCCGACAGAGACTCCGCCTGGTCCACCCCTGTAAAGCAACCGCTATCAAGCTTGAGGTGGAAAAACTTCTTAAAGTTGGCTTTATTTATCCCGTGGCTTTAACTGATTAGGTATCCACTCTAGTTTCATTTAACAAGAAACAAGGTATGATCCGTGTCTATGTTGATTATAGGGATATTAACAAAGCTTGTACTAAGGACAACTTTCCCACCCCCTTCGTTGACCAGATCGTCGACGATTGCATCGAGAGTGAAATATTCTCTTTGATGGACGGTTTCTCTAGATATAATCAAATTAACATATTTCCCACAGATCAACACAAAACAACTTTTATTTTTCCTTGGGGTACCTTCGCCTACTAGAAACTACCCTTTGGTTTAAAGGTCGTCGATGTGACTTTTCAACGTGCCATGTCTTATGCTTTTCATGATATCAAGCGTATTGTACAACCATACCTAGATGACCTACCAGCACATTCCATGCATCGTAGTGACCATCTGACACACCTTTGAGCCATTTTCCTTCGTTGTTAGTTCTATCGTATATGCTTAAACCCACACAAATGTGTCTTCTGTGTGGAGTCTGAATGACTTCTGGGCTTTATTGTTTCATGTTAAGGGATCAGGGTAGACCCTTTGAAGGTCGAGGCGATCCTCAACCTCCCTCCTCCTTCTTCACTTCGCCAGCTGTAAATTTTGCAAGGGAAGGCAAACTTTTTACGTTGTTTTATCCCAAACTACGTTGAGTTAACGCTCGGATTTACTTGACTGCTGAATAAAGGTTCTGAGTTCGTATGGGATACCACTGCCAACAAATCCTTCGAAGCTTTGAAACTGATTTTAACCCGTACCCCACTACTTTTCCCACCTGATTATAGTCGATATTATTTCCTTTATCTTGTAGCTTCGGACTCTACCATTGCCATGGTTCTAGTCTAAGAAGACAATTTACACGATGGACATGTCATCTATTATTTGAGTCAGAGTCTCACGACTACTGAAGCCAAATATTTACATGTTGAAAAATTGGCCTTGGCAGTTGTTCAAGCTGTCCAACATTTCCATCACTATATCCTATTACGAAATACCATTGTAATTTCTGATTGCAACCCTATGCAACACATTCTTACATGCCAATTGCTAGGGGGGAAATACTCCAAATGGATAGTGATTCTCCATGAGTTTGACTTAGAGTTCGAACGTGCTAAGTCTAAGAAGTCCTTGGTGTTTATTGAACTGATATGTGACCTTCCCTGCACTGAGACAAAAAATGTAGCAGAGGATTATTTACTCGATGAATCACTTTTTCTGATCAGTTCTGATAACCTTTGGTATGGGGATATCATTATTTATCTCCAAACTCAGACTTTCTAGACCGATTTGTCTAGCGCTGACCATCGTCGTATATGTTACCAAGACCATCAGTATATTATCCTTGGTGACACTCTTTATCATCGTGGAGTTGACTCTATTTTTCAACAATGTCTCATCTATGATGAGGCCGAGAAAGAATTGAATGGCTACCATTCTGGAGCATGTGGTGGTCATATGTCTAGGTATGCTACTGCCCAAAAGATCTTACGAGCAGGGTATTTTTGGCCTTCTTTATTTAAAGACTATATTATTTCTGTCCAAAAATGCCATGCTTTTCAAACATACAACAACAAAATAAGATCACATCCTACTCCTTTACACCCTGTAGTTTCTGTTGGGCCTTTCACGAAATGGGGCATTGATTTCATGATCTGTAACCCTCACTCGACCGAGGGGCATGGATACATCATTGTAGTCGTGGATTATTTCGTGAAATGGGTCGAGGCGATGCCTACATTCGATAATACCATAAAAATTGTAGCCCTATTCATATTCAATCATATCATCACACGATTCAAAATCCCACAAGCTATCGTCACCGATCACGGTAGCCATTTTCAAAATTTCATGATGTTTGAGCTTACCGAAAAGTTAGGTCTTCGACATGAAAACTCAACCCCCTACTATCTATAGGCCAATGGCCAACTTGAAGCGATAAACAAAGTTCTCATCACTATGCTTCGACGGATAATAGGAATTCACAAGATAAGTTGGCACACGATGTTGTTTTCAGCATTGTGGGCATATTGGACATCTGTGAAGTCTGCTACAGGATTTAAGCCTTTTCAGTTGGTGTATGGTATCGAAGTTGTTATGTTGATTGAATGTGAGATACTATCATTGAAGCTAGCCATTGAACTTATTCCCAACACCTCTATCGAGAAAGAACATCTATTGTATCTTATGCGAATAGACGAAACCTGTCGTGATGCCACCCTAGTAATTGAAACCCAAAAGAAACACATAAAAGCCCAATACAACAAGCATGTTAAACCATGTGTTTTATCCGAAGGTGATCTAGTTATTCTCTATGAACAAGATCGTGATCTACTAGGAGCCAAAAAATTTGAAGCGATGTGGCAAGGTCCTTATATCGTCAAACAAATGTTAGAGAAGGGAGCTTACGAGTTAGTGGATTATGATGGAATTCCTTTGAGTGAACCTAGAAATGGGCTTTACTTGAAGAAATACTATGCTTAGACCATCTTTGGATGAGTGCTTGTATTTTCACTGTATCATACTCTTGTGTGCTACTTTTGTACACTTTTCATTATTTGGTTTTGACCCCCAACTGCTTACCTTGCGTTGTGCTTGTTTTCCAGATGTCGGTGTTTTCTCTACCCTATATTGGCTTTGCTGATGGTGCTAGTCGTAGTACTCAGAACCTAGCTTCTGCTGCTTGGGAGATCTATGCACCTACAAATGAACTTATCAGTCTGCATGGTGTTTTCCTCGGTCATGCAACCAATAATATCATAGAATATAACGCAGTCATCGAATTTTTGACTAATGCTATTTCACTTGGGATTCGTCATCTCCTTGTATGACTCGATTCACAACTAGTAGTACTACATCTGTGTTATCCGAAGCCCTACATTGCTGTGGGTATATTTGTGAATTCGCCTCTTGGAAGTTATTTTAATTATATTGAGTATCAACACATTCATAGGTGTCTAAATACATTAATTGATGCATTATCTAATTATGTGTTAGAAAAAAATTTGAGACATTTATAAATCCAATCACACATCACATGTTGTATATAAAGCAAAGTAAGATGGTAGAAGCCTCATGTATATATATAACGATAAAATGTTTTACAAAAAGGTGTTTTTTGTCCAAAGATCAAAATATCAAAATATGAATCCTATGGCCTCTAAAAAATAGCATCATGGATGCTACTCATGGTAGCATACTACTACCCGTGCTACCCTACGGAGTAGTTGAATGAGTGAACTAGACACACCTACGGTATGGCGATGATAACGCCTCAAAATCTCGTTGATTGAGATATCTGGGATGTCCACTGTCAAACCCTCTAAATTCTGCTCGACTGCTTCATAATCGTCATTGTCCCATCTTGCTACTACCGCTACTTCCCCTCGCCTCTGAATGGGGGAAGTTCCTGGAGGCCCATGTGGCCCTACATATGCATGGTCAAGATGTTTTGATTAGTCATTGGATAGAGAGCATAAAAAACATCTTATATTCTAAAAAATTCACAAAAACACCATAAAAACAAAATGTTTTTCTTACGTATGTCCCCCCACTGAAAACCCTCAAGTAGAACTAAATCGGGGTCAACTCGAAACTCCAAGGCGAAATAGGCGTAATCATCTATCATCAGTATCTATGGCCTTAGCCAGTTAAATAATTCATCATTGTATTTAATAATGGGGCCCGCTACATGCCGGGCCATGAGATCACACCACCGCTTCATTCGCAGATCTCGTGGCCCTGGTATACCCCACTCTACATGTAGGTGTAAATGAGGGACTCTTTCTACAAAGAAAGACACCAAAATGGATCCATACCCGAATTGCTTTAGGTCCCCGTTCTTTCTCTTGGTTAATTGTGTCTTCATACTATGAATAAGACCATCGCACCAGTTGAACACACAAGGTTTTGTGCATTCCACGGCATACTGAAAATAACTTTGGAGGGCCATGTGCGAATATGCACTTCCCTCCATCCATGCAATGGTAAAAAAAATGGTCTGGAGAGTTAAATCCTGAACACCTTTGATGGCTACCTTACCTTTGCGCCTCTCGGCCTCAGGTTCGTAGTATCGATGGATGTATTCACTCATCGAAAAACCACCACCTCGACCTCTTGTTAAGGTCACATGTGCTCCATGACAAGATAACCCTGTCAAGAAGTAAATATATTCGATGTCTAAGGAAATAACATGGACACCTACATGAAACACCTGCTGGTTTGTGTCCCACATGTGGACTAGGTATTCTAATAGCCTCAACTAGGCTCTCATGCCCTGGATTTTAATTTTTTTTAACAAACTACACTATCGAAGGGCATTGATGGTGGCGGGATCATTCAAGGCCATGAATTCATCATCCTTATGTTCTTGTTCTCTCCATTCCAACATTTTGTCAATCAAATACTTGCATGGAGATGAGGAAAAGAAGTTAGCATCTTCAAAACATTGATTTTGAAATTCTTTTTGGGCAAACGCATGCGTAATTTTTTGGGTTTTCAGCCGCCGCAGATGAACTTTTATTACAGTGTGGGGTTTCTGCAGGTGACCCATAGGGCATCTATGGAAATCACATATTTATGCAAGTCCTGATACTAGCCACTTGCGGCGGCCTCAACGCGAGCCTACCGACCCAAAAACTCATCCAAAAATTACTTTTTAGCCAAAATAAATGGATTTTGATCCATTGAAAAAGAAGAGGATGACGAGCTTACTGTGTTGACAGAGAACGTTTTCTGAATGGTGACCTGTGCTTCTCACAATAGACAGCTAAAATATGAGGTAAAAACAGGGTTTCTAGACAAGTTTTGAATGAAATGCAAATGAAATATCAATAAGAGGTTTTACCCCTATTTATTCAATTTTTTTCTTTTTCTAGTAATATTTTATATTAAATTAATGTGTTTTATCATAACCTAAAGGTCTGATGGTCCCATGAGTCTTTTATTTTTTGCAGGTGGGAAGACTAAAGTCCTGAACAATGCAGTATGGATGTCTTTTTGATTCGCTTTTCTGTTTGTTGCATATCCCAACACTTTTTAGGGTTTTTCAGAAAAAAAACCTCGAGCCTAGTCTTGGTTCATTCTCGTGCTCGAAAATCGATGAGAAAGTAACCAAGTATCCTTATGTCATTTCTTCGTACTCGTCATGGAAACACGAAAAGTGGAAGCCATGGAGTATCTTTTAATCTTTTTTCGCACTCCATAAAAATGAAAAGATTGTCGAGCGACCTTGTTCTTTTCATGCTCGTAAAAGTATTTGAATAAAACATTCAATGGGCGATAGTTTATCACTTTTTCAGTCTCGTCAAATTACTTTACGAAAAAGGTATTGAGAGAGTTCTCTTTAATGTGTTTTTTAGACTCTAAAAGCATGAAAAACTCTCGAGTTTTCTATCTTTGGACTCATTAAACAAACATCGAAAGACCCACCTGGGACCGAACCACTCCTTCTTAGGTTTCATTAAATATACTCTAAGGGACTCATCTGAAGGATGAGCTTGCATCAAAAATAATATGTTATCCTCCTCAAGCTTGCGTAAAAATAAAGAGGTACTCGCCAGAAATGGTGGGGGGAAATTTGGGAAAGAAATATGTCTCTGTAACCGTGTTTAGTGGCAGTACTAGTCGCTCTTGAACATGACACCCCCCTTTCATATTTTTGAATCTGGGTTGGGAAATCCATTTGCCTCTCGTCTGACTTTCTTCCAGTTCATATCTTGGGTCGTCTTTGAGTCAATGATGCCAAGACTATTGTCGTGTCATTCATATGTTCAAGAGAAGTCCAAACAAGCCCTCCCTCAAGTCGACCATCTACAATTGTTAACTCTTACCATGTCGACCTTCCCTGTGTCAGTTTCAAATCATTTTCATACTTTGATCTACCCTAAATCTATTACTTATTTTGTGTCACTGATGGGGGATACATCAAGGCCCTCCTGTGACGAGTCTTTTCCTATTGACTTCAACTCATCATCCATGAACAAAACTTAGAAATTGTTTAGTACCTTAGAGTCTACATGTCTCAATGGCAGGTTTCTTCTCTTTCGACAGTGGATTCACAACATTGGTCCCTAATCGGGAGATTCCATTGAGTGTTCGACTTCATCTCATTTATTCACATTCTTTGGATTGTACTAAGGTACCTTGGGAGTCATTGACATCAATGGTGATTTCCCTCACACTTGTTAACGATTTTCATCAATGACCGGTAATCAAGTGGTTTCTACCACTTGATTAGATTTGTACTTGCGGACGATGGGGTTGAAGACCCTAGATCTCATCATTTTGGTCCAGGTTGCAATGGAGTATTTATGATTTTTATTTTGACACACAGATCCACTTTGTATGTCTCATGGCTGTGTTCGAACTTAAACTTTCTAATACATGGATCCACAGTGTATTTTTGGTGGCTATGTAGAGTCTTGTTGACATGGATCCACGGTGTATGATTGGTGGCCATGACTTACATTTATGATTTAAATCATTTGTAGTCTGAGCATGGGAATGCATACCTCAGCAGTGGTATAATTTTATGCAGATGCTTGATTTTTTGTACGTTCTTGATTGGTATGTTCCTTGTTCCCGACACACACACACATTTTACAATTATTTCGGCTGTCACGAGTTCCAGCCTCATACTTTGGGGGGCATTCTGTTACAAATTATTTTGGTCACTTTGATGATGACCCTACAGGCATGTGTTCAGGCTCTCAAAACAATCTTTTACATGGGAAAAATGACTGAGTTCTTCCCCTACAAGGTATATTTTTAGAATGATGTCGCAGGCATACAATGGTACATAGTGCAGAAATCCTTGATTTCCGCAGGTTGCTATATGCCTAGCTCGTAGGATTTCCGCATGCTGCTATATAGGCAGGGTGCAACGACGTTTGAAGCTAAGGAAAGGAAGAAGTTTCACGAAGTTTCTAGAAGGGGGATATTCTGGAATGTGAGGTGGCGTCTGTATGGTTGTGATCCTACTGGCTTCTCTGATTTGGTGGGATCATCCTCATCCTTGTAACCACTTCGTCTTCTCCTATATAATAATGGATTTCTCATGGAAAATGTTAAGCAAGATTGAGAAAAGAATTGTTGAAAGAATAGGTTGAATACTGTGTGAAGGATCCCATTACAACTGATGCTTGGGGCCCCCATTTTTCCATCAATCTTTTGTGGACCATCTTCATACAAATTCGGAGCAAGTGTATGTGTCTGTTGGAACAAAGGACCACCAAAAGAGAACTTGCAAAATCAAGGCAATTTGGTTGTATATTCCACTTTTACTTAATATGATACGGTGACATCTTTCTTTCCCATAAAATCATTAGTGTTTTATTACATGACTCCTTGATCACATGTTTAGGTCTCCATTGAATCTACAATTGTTGCTTTCACTTTGGTTGGTTTGTGTCATTGCAGATCTGATCTCACAAGAGCACAGGAGTGAAGCAAGGAAAGCATAGATATAAGGAAGAGATATCTAAAGGTACATCATCTATTCCTTCTTTGATAGTAAATTCAATGGTAGCAACTTAGGGAAAACATCATGTCCTGTCTTGTTTTGTTCTAGATCCAGGTGGATCTAGGGAGATTAGTTTATGTCCGCATTCACCGATTTATCCATTTGTCCATCAATCTTTTGTAAACCATCTTCATACAAATTTGGAGCAAGTGTATGTGTGTGTTGGAACAAAGGACCACCGAAAGGGAACTTGCGACATCAAGGAAATTTGGTTGTATCTTCCACTTTTACTTAATATGATACGGTGACATGTTTCTTTCCCATAAAATCATTAGCATTTTATTACATGACTCCTTGATCACATGTTTAGGTATCCATTGAATCTACAATTGTTTATTTCACTTTGGTTGGTTTGTGTCATTGTAGATCCGATCTCACAATAGCACCGGAGTGAAGCAGGGACAACAAATATATAAGGAAGCGATTCTCTAAGGGTACATCATCTATTCCTTCTTTGATATTAAATTCAATGGTAGAAACTTAGGGAAAGCGTCATGTTTTGTCTTGTTTTGTTCTAGATCTAGGTGGATCTAAGGAGATTAGTTTATGTCCGCATTCACCGATTTATACAATAAAAGACATTACCAGGGTGACGTGGACCCACGATCGATGTGCCACGTCTCAAATCGATATGTGCTTTTTGTAGACCCTATATGCCTTTTGGAACATGACACGTGTCACCCCTGGCCCTTCTATGTGTCATCCCCTGGTACATGCACACCTAGCCAAAGTGGTTGGGGAAGTGTAGCGAACTCCCGGACTCCAAGACTTTGGGACTCCAAAGGATTTAGGGTGTAGCGAACTCCGGGAGTCTAGGACTTCCAGACTTTGGAGGATTTGGCATGTAGCATAATAGAGAGACCCAAAATTCCCGAAGGTCGGAACCATGTGGAAATCTTACGGGACTTCAGGACTTCGGGGCTCCAGAAGGTCTCGTTCCTAGATAGTAAGGATGCTTTCAGCGCCGAAGCACTGAAGTGTTGAAGTTCCTGTTGGCCTGCGTGTTAGATGAAGATTGAGTCTAGTCGTGGGATCAGATGGTGGATGGAATTCCACCATGGATGAAGGAACCTAGATACAATACATGTGAGGTGGATTCACATGGACGCCATGTGGCCATCAACCAATGAATGCCCGAAGAAATTTGGAAAGGCATAACCTGCAACCCAAAGCTCGGATTTGAGCCTAGTAGAAGTCATTGGAACACTATGGGTAAGTATAAGAGAATGAAGACCTATGGCGGAGGATTTGAGATGTTAAGGAGAGAAAAATTTTGATGCCCCATCCCTAGGAAAGTTACTCAAGGGTCGGGTGTGTTACAAATTGGTATCAGAGCATGACAACAACACTTGGCCTACTTGGGCTCATGCACGAGTCATATGAAAATATTTTTGGAGGAATTTAATTGGTAACACCCTATATTAACCCATTCTTAAGAAGCTTATTAAACCTCTACTGAAGAGAGGAATGAGATCTTTTTATTGTTGATAGATGTTTTGGAAATTTGCACTATATGTTGCTAATGTTTCCAAATAAAGAAGATGATTTCACTCTGCAATTGTATGTGTTGTTCTACAGACATAAGCTTAGGTTACCAAGGCTAGGATGAGAATGTTGAGAATGTTACTACCAAACATAAATCATATGCATAAGTTCCTTGAGTAGAAGGATGCATATTTTAAATTCAGTTGGGATTTTACCCCAACGACATTGAATCATGCTAGTTTGTGCAAAGGAATCCCTAGTTTGTTTAGGAAATGATGGCCAATTCTACATGAGTGGGATTATGTTGAAGAACACTAATATTTAAACAAAAATAGAAATGTGAATAGATGGAAAGGATCCATAGTAGTAATAATTACTTCTTTAATGAAGGGTTAAACCTTGTATATGTGTATAATCCCTCACAATCATAGGAATGAGTCTGGTGACCATTCTCTAAAAAGGGAGAGCATGCGTAACTCTCAGGTTTCAAAGGGAACTAAGAAAAGATTTTTTTTTTATGTGTATAGGAATTGTTTGGCAAGGTTTTTCTAATCAAGCTGATAAACGAAGCTGTAGAAATATAGGGTGATTGAGTGAAAAATCACAACAGCCTCCCTTGCTTGGTGGATAGGAAACTAATCTGCCAGAATTATTGTGGAGGAGGAGAGTGGCCTTTGTCCCTGACTGTTGCTGAACAGAAGGAAGAATTCTAGGTGTAATGGTTAAGACTGATTATAACCTAAAGATACTTTGGATTTCTGAACTAGAATATTTAATAAGTAACATAACTCAAAATTGCATTTGGGCTTTAAGGGAATGGTCCAAATGTTATTATACATTAAAAATTTATTATAATTAAGGTAAAATAGCTGATTAAATGTTGATCCTGAATGAGTGAAATGAGAGACAAGCATTTCACTTGCCAAGATTGAATGAATACCATGGATGCATGATTGACTCCATTATGAAGAGTCATGAAAGTTCTGTTTTGAATGATAGCTTAAGGGGATGTACTCCATTTCCCCAGGAAATGCCAGCATAAATAAATGAAAGAGTAAATGAGCAAGGAAGGTATGTTGTCAGGATAAGAGGCAAATGATTATGCCTTGAGGATCACCTGAGAATGATTTTGAATAATCATGAGTTGACTAATTTTAAAGTAGAGATGTATGTAGGCTATGAAATATACCCATGGCAACTACACACAGGATTTTGGTTATGCATATGGTTAAGTACATCATGGATGTAAGTTAACAAAACCAGAATACATGTGGATACATAATTTGGATGCATGTTTATATTCCTTATGGAATATTTGGTAAATAGATGAAACTAACTCAAGGTTGAATCCATCACGGATAGTGATGGATATGAAGTAAGGAAGTTGCATGCTGAGGAAGTTCCTTGTGGAGGAACTATGTGAAGACTCTGCCAGGAGGACGCAGTGAGGCCTTAGAGATAAACCAACTGGGCTAAAAAGTCCTAGGTGATGTAGAAAGAATTGGAAGAAGGGGAGAGAACTCAATTATTTTCTCGCTGAGTATTATGTTTTCTCTGGGATGAGAAAGTTGGTACACTGATTAAAGTAAAAGGTTTTGACACCATAGTGATGATGGTTGTATTGTTGTAGCAACAATTGAGATATGTTTGTGTTTCACTCATGGAAAAATATAGGATAATGTGATGAAGTGGATAAAGATATGCTAGGACATGTCTGAAAATGTTTTATTACCTTAATATTATGCACAAAATTTTGAAAGGCAATTGTATGCCATGGATACCCAAGTAGAGTATGATTCATGAAGAAAACCCTGATCGAATCAGGTTAATCAAGGACCTGACAGAGGAGATGAATGTGAGTTGTTCATCAGAGAGAAAACCAATCTTAGTCATCAGATCGACTTCAATATCCACTAGAGATAACAGATCAAGAACCGGTCATTTGGTTAGATTGACAGTTGAGGATCATTACGGAATGCGAAGGAAAAATTAATGGACGTACTAGTTCACGGTCCACAATCAACCAACACCATTGATCTCAATGGGTGGAGGATCAACGAACATGATTAAAAGAGTCGAGAGAGCACTTTTCAGATTACGAAGGTTGAACTCTCCACTAAAGAGCGAGCATATTGGGGTTCTGCAATCATTGTGAAACACCAATCTGTGAATGATCAAGGGTGAACCTGCAAGCAACCCACACGTTAATGCCATGTAAACTCATACTGTGATTGGGTTTTGTGGTTGAATTGAGAAAATTGAAGCTCTGAATTCTCTTTCAAACACTTCTATGTTGGAATTATTATTATTTGGAAATTGCATGGTTTAAAATCAATCGAGGGTTAAGATCGATGGCTCGGGATCATTGCAGAGATTACATATGCACATGGATTAACATCGAGACATGTAACCATAATTTAAAATCAATATAGCATTGTTTTCAGTTTGGTATCTGATCGTAGATCGGACGACCTATATTTATTTTAGAGATCGGGAGGAGAGTTAAACTACGAGCTAGTTGAGGTTCTGCAATCCCTTTTCATCGTTGGATCTGGGGGAAGATGGATCTACACCATTGATGTGAAGACAAGGGATTAAGCCAAGATCATAGCACCTAGATATGGGAGCTGAAAGGATAGTTCCTGAAAAGAATAGAGATGAGGTCACAAATCTTAGTCGCATGGAGAGAAAATGGAATTCCTCCGAGCTAGTCAAGGAATATAGAGTTTAGCACTTTGCGTTAGACTGTGGTCATGGGGACTGGTTCTATGGGAATAAAGCTGCTCATATTTATCCCATTGCATGGAATTCCTTTGAGGAAATGCATGCTTGCATAAAGGGAAGAAAATGGACCTTCCATTGAGGAAGGAGGTTCTTCTGAAATTTTACTTACATTGTATGGGTGTCAAAGAAAATAAAATTTGGGTGGCCATGAGTGTGGGAACCTTGGTTACTAACAAAGAAAGAATGCTTGGGTGCATTCAAGAGAAACTTATAGTTTCATATGTGCCGACTTGGGATCATGATCAACCTGTAGCAGGAAGCACAATGCGATTGCAATAATGAACAAAGATGAATAAGCCATATGGTGAAGAGCTTGGCTAAGCTCCAACATGTAAGTTTTAAACCTGTGAAGTAAAGAAATGCATATAGATTCTTAAGCAAAACATAATTTAATCAATGGCTCATACACAGAGTACACACAGATTTTATATCGGAAACCCTCAATTGGGAAAACCTTTCTTATATTCATTATATCAAATTTCACCATTCACCATACAATATATATACAATGTTTTTAGTTATTTCTTAGACACCAAAACCTTAATCCCTTAATCCGAGATTAATTTAGTAAACCGCTAAAAATAATAGTTATCGAATCTAACCGTTAAGCGCTAATATTGGCTCATTACCCATTAATTGGGGCATATTATATTAGTAATGTTATTTTATTTATGTCGGCTTTAGGCCATTAGTTGTAATTATACCTCCTAGTCTCCTATATATACCAAGGAGACATTTTCATTTTGAATCATCT
>ML776573.1:113833-143989 GCA_009831015.1 Picea engelmannii
AGAAGGATGCATTTTCATGGACTCCAGAGGAAACTAAATCTTTTGAACAACTTAAATAGGTGATGTGTAAAGCTCCTGTCTTGACCACTCCAGACTTCACAAAAACCTTTATTGTGGAATGTGATGCCTCGGGAAATGGAATTGGTGCTGTCCTAATGCAAGAAGAAAGGCCCCTGGATTTTGAAAGTCGACCACTCAAGGGAAAGGAATTACACAAACCCATTTATGAGAAAGAAATGATGGAAATACTACATGCATTGAAGAAATGGTGTCCTTACCTAATAGGTAGGCACTTCAAGGTCAAAACATATCATGATAGTCTTAAATATTTTTTGGAACAAAGAGTATCTTTAGAAGAACAACAAAAATGGGTAACCAAGATATTGGGTTATGATTTTGAAATCCTCTATAAAAAGGGGAAGAAAAATGTTGTGGCAGATGCACTCTCAAGAAAGGATGAAGATGTTGAGGCCTTTCTCTGTGCTATCTTGATCATCCAACCCAATCGGATAATAGAAGCAAGGGATGAATGGAAGAATGATGAAAAAGTGTGGACTCTCATTCAAAGGTTGCAGCAGGATTCCAGTGCATCAGATACATTTACATGGAAAAATGATTCACTATGGTACAAAGATCGCTTATATTTACGTAAGAACTCCCAACTCAAACAAAAGGTACTATTGGAATTGCACACCTCTTCAGTAGGAGGGCACTTGGGATTTTTGAAAACCTACTATAGAGTCAAGAAGGATTTTTTTGGGGATGGCCTTAAAATTGATGTTCAAAGGTTTGTGGCAGAATGTTTGGTTTGCCAACAAAATAAGGTGGAAACAATTAAGACCCTAGGTATTTTACAACCATTATCCATTACAAGTCAACGCTGGGAGGAGGTTTCCATGGATTTCATCACAGGGTTACCAAAGTCTGAAGGAAAGAGTGTCATCATGGTGATTGTTGATAGACTGACCAAGTACGCACACTTTTTTACACTCTCTCATCCCTTCAAAGCTAGTATAGTTTCCACTGCATTCATGGAGACAGTTCAAAAGCTACATGGAAGCCCAAAGATTATTGTAAGTGACGAAGATCCCATCTTCACTGGACATTTTTGGACAAAATTATTTTCTTGTTTGGGTACTCAATTAGCTCATAGCTCATCCTATCATCCTCAATCTGATGGACAAACCGAGATAGTGAACAAATGTTTGGAAGGATACCTTCGTTGCTTTGTCTTTGATAAACAAACAAAATGGTTCAAATGGTTACCCTTGGCAGAATGGTGGTATAACACTTCCTTTCATACTGCAACAAAAATGACACCATTTATGGCACTTTATGGATACCATCCTCCTTCCATCACTTCTTCTCTAAAAGAAAAATCTAAGTTTCAAGCTGTGGAAGATCACATCGAGAATCAACAACAAGTTCTGCAAATCTTAAAGGACAACCAAACCATGGCACAGAATCACATGAAACAACAAGAAGATCAACATCGGAGTGAAAGAAGTTTTGATGTAGGGGATTGGGTATTTTTAAGACTACAACCATACAAACAGATGTCCCTCAAGCAAGCCAAGAAGGATAATAAATTATCACCAAAGTACTATGGCCCTTATAAGGTGTTGCAAAAGATTGGTACTATGGCATACAAATTGGAACTTCTTGCATCTTCACGAGTACACCCAGTTTTCCATGTTTCATTCTTAAAGAAGGTTATAGGCGACAAGATCCTAGTTCAAACTATGTTTCCAGAACTTGACAAGGAAGGAAAAATCATATTGGAGCCTGAAGCCATCACTGACACAAGAATTCACTAACTGAGGAATAGATCCATTTTAGAGTATCTCATTAAATGGAGGAAACTACCGACTGAAGATTCCACTTGGGAAGATGAGTCTTTTATACAGAAGCATCCAAAGTTACTCAAGCATTGTGGACAACACTTGTCTCAAGGGGAGGGGCATGTTAAGCCCTAATATTGGCTCATTACTCCTTAATTGGGGCATATTATATTAGTACTGTTATTTTATTTATGTCAGATTTAGGCCATTAGTTGTAATTATACCTCCTAGTCTCCTATATATACCAAGGAGACATTTTCATTTTGAATCATATTGTACTTGAGCATTTAAGTGGGGTAAAAGGAGGTTGCCCCCTCGAAGAGGCTTATTATGTGAAATTATCTCTTTTTCAAGGCGTTGATTACTTTTTCTGAGGATTTTCTATGCTATATTGATATTTGGTTCTTAACACTAATGCACCCACACACACACATGCAAAAAATATAAAACATACCCAAAATTCTCCCACTTGTTGTTTTCTTTGTATCTAGGGGTCCAGGGGATTATATAGTCAACAGTACAGGGAAACAATGCCCATTGTTACTCTACACCAGGAGAAGTTTTTTGTGCTCATAGACTTTGTCAATGAATCTGCTGCATTCTTCAAAGTGCCAACCTTTTCTAGTAACACCTTCTTTTCCTCAAACATGTCTCTCACAAAGTGATACTGAACATCAATATGCTTTTTCTTTGAATGATAAGCTCGGTTCTTTTCTAGGAATATTTCACTTTGACTATCAAAATATAATCTCATTGCTTGTTGTACCAACCCAATACCTGAACACAATCTTTGTAACCATACTGCTTCCTTGCTTGCATGAGTGGTTTCCATGTATTCAACTTCTGTAGTTGAGAGAGCCACTACAACTTGTCTTTTTCTCATCTAGTTGATTGCTCCTCCAAATAGGTTAAACACATACCCACTTGTAGATCTTCTGCGATCCAGAATCCATCCTAGTCTGCATCAACAAAGCCATGTATTTCCACCACTATGTCCAATCCTAGTCTTCCTTGGTAGCACAATCCATAATGGGTAGTGCCACAAAGATACCTGAAGACCCTCTTTATTGTTGTCCAATTCTCCTTCCCTAGTTTTAACATATACCTGCTCAAAACTCCCACTGCATGTGAAATGTCTGGTCTAGTACAGACCATTGCATACATCAAACTACCAATTGCACTGGGATATGGAACATGGGACATGTCCTCTTCTTCTTCCTATGTCTTGGGACACTGAGCTGCAGATAAATTTACACCTATAGGAATAGGAACCTTGACTAGTTTACAGACCAACTCTTTCTTTCCCTTCACTACAAATCCTTTTGGATGCTTCATGTAGATTTCTTCTTCCATATCCCCATGTAGGAATGTTGTCTTCACATCCATCTGTTTCACTTCAAAATCAAAAGAAACAACAATAGATAAAAGAAATCTAATAGAAGTTAACTTAGCAAGAGGAGAGAAAATCTCACCAAAGTCAATTCCCTCTACCTGGGAATAACCTTTTGCTACTAACTGAGCTTTGTATTTCTCCACTTTACCTTGTGCATTAAACTTCTTCTTAAACAACCATTTTCTACCAACCGATTTTCTTCCAGCTGGAAACTCAAATATATCCCATACCTCATTCTTATCCAAGGCATCCATTTCTTCAACCATGGCATTCTTCCAGAGTTTACTATCCTCTGAATTCACTACTTCCTTGGCAGTTCTGGGATCATCATCAGTAATAGATAAAGAAAAATTGGAATGAAAATCAGGTGGACTATACCTTTCTGGTTTCCTTCTATCTCTTACTGATCTCCTCAATACTGGGGTATGAGGTCTTCTTCTTCTTCTTCTTCTTCTTCAGATGATTCATATTTTGCATCATCCAACTCAAGCTCTATTTTCTCAGGTTCGTCTTACGTTGGTAGGAATTCCTGTTTGGACACATCTTTTACCTCTCTAAAAACAACATCTCGACTGTAAACAATTTTCTTGGTTTCTATGTTCCAAAGCTTATAACCTTTCACAGCATATTTATAACCAATAAAGATACACTTTTCGGCCTTTTTATCCAGCTTACTCCTATTTTCCTTTGGAACATGTACATAGGAATCACAACCAAGCACTCTAAGATGTTGAAGAGAGGATTTCTTTGTAGACCATACCTCGTGTGGAGTTTTATCATCCAACGCTAATGAAGGTGATCGATTGACCAGGTAACATGTTGTACCCACTGCCTCTGCCCATAATTCTTGTCCTAACCCGACGCCACTGAGCATTCTCCTTGATTTTTCCATCAGTATCATGTTCACCCTTTCTGCAACTCCATTCTGTTGAGGAGTGTATGGAGTAGTCTTCTACCTTGCTATACCACACTTCTTACAAAATTCTACGAATTCATTTCCATAGAAATATCCACCATTACCTGTCTCAATACCTTTATTTTCTTCTCTGTTTGATTTTCTACCAATGCCTTAAACTCTTTAAATTTATCAAATACCTTAGATTTCTTTCTAAGAAAATAAATCCATGTGTTCCTTGAAAAATCATCTATGAATGAAACATAATACTCAGATTTACCTAGGGATGGAACATGAATAGGTCCAAACACATCATTGTGTATCAACTCTAAGATCCCCTTTGCTCTTGTAGCAACATATGGGGATCTTACTCGATTCTGTTTACCATATATGCAATGTTCACATAAATCAAAATCCAGAGTGAAATTAGGCATACCTTCAACCATGCCTTTACACTGTAGTGTTCAAAGGCCCTTTTCTCAAATATGCCCCAGTCTTTGATGCCACATCATGGTCTTCTTTTTAGGGATGATATTGGTCTTGTCTTCTTTATTTGTCTTCTCAAGGACAACAGAACTGTTACACCCATTAGTATAAGTGCTTCCCAACAACTTGTACAGAGTTCCACACTGAACTCCCCTCATCAACACCATTGCCTCTCGTACCATATTGCAAGTGTTCTTTCCAAATATAGTATCCACTCCTTCATCATCCAACTTGCTTACATATATTAGGCTCCTGGCAAGTTTTGGAATGTGCAGAACCCCAGGGAGTATTCTAATCCTTCCATATTTTAGCAGAAAATTAACCCTTCCACATCCCAAGATTTTTGTTGTCGAGTCATCTCCTAGGAATACATCACCGCCATCATATTTTTCATATTCAGACAACCACTCCCTATGAGGAGTCATATGGTATGATGCACCTGAGTCGATCAACCATACATCGCGGTCTACATGTGTACTTGTAGATGCTAGGTAAACATCACCTCCTTCTTCAGTGGAGGTTTTTGCCTCTGTGGAAGAGGTACTATCAAATCCCTTTGGTTTTTCAACCTTCTTAGACTTGCAATCTTTCTTATAATGCCCTGTTTTACCACGCTTCCAGCATTTCCTCAAAGATTTTCCTGGAGACTTAGATCTACCTGTAGATTTAGATCTCCCCCCTGAAGGCTTACTAGGATTCTTGTCTTGTGTACGACCTCTTACAAATAAAGAATTTGTGTTATGACCATCCATGCTTTTCTGCTTCATCTCTTCAAATAACAAGGATGAAACTACATCCTCATACTTCAATGTATATTGAGTGGTACTACTAATTGCTACAACCATATTATCCCAAGAGTCTGGAAAAGAAAATAACAAAGTAATACACTTATCTTATTCTGCAATTGTATTATTAACAGAGACAAGTTGACTTACCAGAGTATTAAAGGCATTTAGATGTTCTATCACAGAATCTCCATCTTCCATCCTAAGATGATACAACTTCTTTCTAAGAAACAACTTGTTTACCAGGGACTTTGATCGATACAAATTCCCCAACTTATCCCATAGTTCCTTGGTTGTAGACTCTCCTGAGACATTCAACAACACTGAATCTGCCAGGCAGAGTTGAAGAGTACTCCTTGCTCTTCTGTCCAACTTCTCCCAATCTTCCTTCGACATACTAGTAGGTGGTCTACTAGTAGTTTGTGTACTGGTAGGTTGTGTACCAGTAGCCTATTTGCTAGTAGACGATGTACTAGTATGCTGTGTACCAGGATCCACAACGATCCATTGTTCTTTGTCTACAAGAAGGTCCTCCATTTTCATCTTCCATAGCTTAAAGTTTTTACCATTGAACTTCTCTACATCGATTCTAGAAGAGCTTGCCATTCCTCTTTCTACACTCAAATCACCACTGCAAAAGCTTCCACTAAACCCAGGTTTATCACAGATCCAAGATAAACTTGATCTATCAAGACCAAGCCAAACCCTCAACAACAAAGGCATCCCTCTGAAGCCAAAAATGATCTTTGATACCACATGTAAGTTTTAAACCTGTGAAGTAAAGCAATGCATATACATTCTTAAGCAAAACAAAATTTAATCAATGGCTCATACATAGAGTACACAAAGATTTTATACCAGAAACCCTCAACCGAGAAAACCTTTCTTATATTCATTATATCGAATTTCACCATTCACCATAAAATATATATACAATGTTTTTAGGTATTCCGTAGATACCAAAACCCTAATCCCTTAATCCAGGATTAATTTAGTAAACCGCTAAAAATAGTAAAAACTGCCCAAAAAAAATTTCCGCTACACTGCACGTAACCAGGGGGGGGCATACCTCCCCCCCGGACCCCCCTAGGAAGTCACTTGGCGCACACAACACAAAGAGAACTACTAGAGGGATCATCAAATGCAGTTTTCGAATCTAACGTGCCCACACACACACATGCAAAGAATATAACACATACCCAACACAACACACCATGGAAAAGTGCTTCTCATAAAGTGTGGCAAACTTGAAATCAAGGCAAGGTTGCATTAGGTATGAATGTGGCCATGGATTTTGTCACATTCATTAAAGTCAATTGATATATGAATTACATTTTGAAAATTTGGTAGGCTGAAATGATGCATAGGTAATGTGGTGAGAATATATATATATATATATATATATATATATATATATGAGAAACTAACAGTTTGTTTGGCTGTGTAAAGAATGAATTGTAGGAAGAAAGAGTCTTGGATATGGAAGTATTGTAATCCCATAAGGAATACCAATTGCCTGTTGAGATAAATTACTATGGGGAGGAAAGCCCCATGCTTGTGAATTTGTTCCATGTGTGGAACAAATCTGAAAAAACAAAATGTGGAATTGGAAATCTGTAGGTGACAGAATTGCAATAAAATTTTGAAATTCAGAATTTATGATGATGTCTCGTGAATTTATGTATACCTGTGATACAGGTGAGAAGAAAAGAGTTGTCCAGAAAGGACAGATGAAGGCTATCAAACTGAAAAGCATGAAAAATGGCAACTGTCGAGCCATGAGAACCCCGTGGTAAGCCATGATCGCCTGGAATATGTTGTGTTGAGGTAACACAAGTTGGAGGGATGCCTTAGCAAAGAAATTCTAAGGGACGCCTTGACGTTAAGGCTCAATGCAGTCTTTGGAATTCTTCCTATGCAATAAAACCTTGGCAAGGCAAGATGGATCACCCGAGGAACTGTATAGTAGAGAAGGGGAGGCCTAAGCTTGGGCCTGGAGGGTGAGTGATCGCAAGGAAAAGGAGAATATGATAGTTGTTGTAAACTATTGATTGGGATCATGCAAACAATGGGTATGTCCGGGAAAAACGGTGAGCCTGGATAACAAGACATCCATATGGATAAAATTCCACAAACTATGTAGATAAGTATTGCGCTAAATTGTGAATTTTTTTCGCATGAAACTATGATTAATGTACTTGTTGTTCAAGAATTTTTTAAGGAAGGCGAAGAAGGCCAAGAGGTTGAAAAGGACCTGACCAAGAAAGAGGTTCAAGACTTCTGAAGTAATAGAATGAGAAAGGCCTAATAGGTGTTACTGCGAAATAACACCGACGATGATGTTCTTTTTAAGGGGGAGGGTATTGTAACACCCTTGTTTCCCCCATCTTGTAATTAATCGTTAATCATAATCACCATGCTATGGAATGGGAACAATGTAAATGTATTATTGTTTGAATTGCAAACAACTGAATGTGGGGGCGAAAACTTGAAATTACTAGCCATGATATCACTAGAGGAAAGAATGTGAAAACTATAAGAGAGGGTTCATTATATCAAATGACCCAAAATTTCCCTTGTTGAGGATAACAAACTTCCTTCGGTTCCCAAGGAGGAATCAGTTAATGAAGAAAGGACCGATGGTTGAACCATCAACCACCCCCATGAATGGAAGCATGGTCTAGTTGCAGAAGGTCATCCTGAAGTACCACAGGTTCCTGCAGACCCAAACTAACCCGAGTTTCCTTCTGACAGAAGGAACAAGATAGGAAGGATAACCTTATTAAGGAAGGATGTGCGTGCAAGGCATGAAAAGAAAAAAAAATGGAAGGGCAGAGAAGAGAATGCAGGGAGCTCTCTAGCGGAGAATGAGAGTTGAGCAGAAGGCTATGAGCTTGATGCTGAGGAATCATCTGATAAGCCTCGTAGAAGCTGTGAAAGAGAAAGGACCTTTGAGAATTGGCATAAATTCCCTAGTGATATTATGGCTTGGCATGGGGGTGGCCAGAGCACTAAGAATAAATTCCTTTGAGCCTATGGTTGGGTGGAAATGAGGACACCCACAGTCAGTTAGTTGGCTACAACCTATAATAGATAAGTATTCTCATATCCTGTGTAATTGAACTGTAACTGTAGATTAAAGTTAGATATCCTATAAATGTTGCAAGGATGTGCATGTTTGCTTGATGACTAGATTGTATCCCTTTATCTTTTCTTGATTTTGTAGTTAAGAAAGTAAGGAACTATATGGTTTGTATATGTAAATTCTTGAGCCATGTAGTGGCTCAATTTTAAGCAGATGAACTGTGAGTTCGTTGACCTTGGACATAGTTTCCCCGTATGCATGTCGATACTCCCATTTGTTTTGAGTATTCTGGGAAAAATGAGTTTCTTAAGCTCAGGAGAAAGAGAGCAAAGAGCACACCAGTGCCTAATTCCTTCAGAATAGATGAAACTTAAGAAGGATAGTGATATTTAAGTCTCGAAAGGGAAGATCCTTTCGTTTGGAAATATGAGCAAATGAGATCCGTTCAGAAGGACCCAAAGGTTTGTCACGACTATTGGATTTGGAGAAGGAGCATAGGTGTTAACTCCTTGACTCCTTGAGTCTTTGTGAGTTTGAAGAAATTTGGTATTCGTCGTAAGGGAGATGAATCCTCCAAAGTCCCGGAGCTCGAAGTTAATCTGGGTCATATATCTGAGGATGCTCGAGAACTATCCCAACCGTCAGATCTACGATGTGGTCAGCCCAGCGTTGACCACTTCAGGAGGACAGGGGTGTTGTAACATCAAAACCCCCTCAAAAGCTGGAGTCACAAAGTAATGGGGACCGTGGATCTAAGGATCCTTTGAGATCCCTCTTGACCGTTCAATCATGGGGATACATGTATCATGTCGAGAGCACATCGAGGCCCACGTGCTGAGTGGCGATGTTTTCAGGTATGGTGAACTTATTGCAAGGTAAGGGGACATCGGTGACCAGAGGTAGGTGCCACATATTCTTATCAGAGTGTTTTTGGATGACATATGTCCCTATAGGAATGGCCCAATAATGGGACCCAAGGGACCCTTGAGTATAAGTTATGAGTCGTAGATCTCTGGGGTTACATGGATACCCTCAGACCGTCAGATCTAGGTTGTGGTCAGCCCGATGTTGACCGAATCTGAGAGAAAAGAGGAGTTTGCATCACAGAACTCCCAAAGTTTGGATTCACTAAGTAAAGTGGATCATGGATCTAAGTATCCTTAGGGATCCCTCTAAGCCATTGATATGCAGGGGATGCGTGGCACTAGATCCCTTAGTCTGGAGACTGAGCACTCCGGGGAATTTGAGGTATGGTGTGTCTATAAGCTATGAATCCCGAAGTAGCGAGAGTCGTTGATTGGAAGATGCTTCAGAAATTTTCCTAGCTATCAAATCTAAGTTGTGGTCATCCCAGTGCTGACCAACTCTGGGAGAAAAGAGGAGTTTGCATCGCAAAACTACCAAAGACCAGAGTCATGAAGTAATGTTAGTCGTGGATCTATGGATCCACATGGTCAGATCTTGAAAATTATATTTGAGGGATTCTAGAAGGCTTCTAGTCTGGTGTGATGTGGAAAGTCGACGTCACCACGGTGACGTGGACCCATGATCGATGTGCCACGTGTCAGCTCGAGCTATTCTTTTTGTAGACCCTATATGCCTATTGGAACGCGACACATGTCACCCCTGGCCCTTCTACATGTCAGCCCCTGGTACGTGCTCGCTTAGCCAAAGTGGTTGGTGAAGTGTAGCAAACTTCGGGAGTCCAGGACTTTGGGACTCTGGAGGATTTCAGGTGTAGCGAACTCCGGGAGTCCAAGACTTCGGGACTCAGGAGGATATCGGGTGTAGCGTAATAGAGAGACGCAAAAGGCCCGAAGGTCAAGACCACATGGCATGCTTATGGGACTTCAGAAGTTCGAGACTACGGAAGGTCTCGTGCATAGACAGTAAGGAGGTGTTCATCGTCAAAGCGTTGAAGCGTTGAAGTTCCTATTGTCCTGTGTATTAGACGAAGATTGAGTCCAGTCATGGGATCAGATAGTGGATGGACTTCCACCGTGGATGAAGGAACCTAGAAACAATACGTGTGAGGTGGATTCATGTGGACGCCATGTGGCCCTCAACCAATGAATGCCCAAAGAACTTTGGAAAGCCATAACCTGCAACCCAAAGCTCGGATTTGAGCCTAGTAGCAGTTATTATAATGCTATGGGTAAGTAGAAGAGAATGAAGACCTTTGACATAGGGTTTGAGATGTTAAGGAGAGAAAATTTTTGATGCTCCATCCCTAGGAAAGTTACTCAAGGGTCGGGTGTGTTACAGTGTTGATGATGGGTTTATAAACCTTTCATTTTAATAATCATAACAAAGTGAAAAAATGCACCGTTGTGAGATGTTTAATGGTTCCATAAGTAATTACTCAACACACAAATTTGAATTATATGATGTAGTGAAAATGGTGTGACAATGAAAATGCGGTTAAGGAGAAAGTATTAATCTGCAATGATCATATATATCTTTGATTTGTAAAACCTTAGAGTAAGTTGCAAAGTGGATAAGTACTAATTACTTGTAATAGATTCATTTAGTGAAATATTAACACCGCTAATCCTACTGCAATTTTCTTAACTTTACCACTAGTCAATGCACTTTTGATACTCAACTTGGATACATGAGGTCATGACTGGAGTGTTGGTTTGGAAACATGTTTATAATGGTGGATCAATTTTCGAAGATAGATATTCTACTGCCATCAACTCAAAAAGAAAATGCAACATCATACAAAACTCACATTTCCTTTGCTTGTGTGTGGGTTCACTTTGGAATCCATTCATTTAGAGACAAGTGCATGATTTATTACAGCATAAATCCAACAACTACAAACTAAGACATGATAAATATTGTTTCCCAACATTTTAAAGAAAGCGATAAAATTTAGTTACATATCCACATTAATAATAGTTCAAAGCACCACATATGAATTTGAGACCTTTGTTATGTTATGGATGCAAATAAATCACATGTATGCCAATTCTATAGTACTTAACCTTTCAATTATAAATTGTAACATTTTACCTCATGTACTTGTCGAGATCATTTATAGCCTAGTTTATGTTGTTATCAAAGTTGTGTGGGAGAGATAGAGGTAGAAGATAATGGAACATGGAAGCACTCATTATTTTTTACCAAAATTCAAAACAAAACACAATTTATAAACAAATGAAGAATTTATCAAAATACCTTAATAAAGGTATGTCAATCATGAATTTGTATCCCACCAAATTCATATTTCTTCATCAAGATATTGTTTACATTTGAAGAAAACCAGTGGGAAATTTAATTTTTTGAATGATATCTTTTACAACATTGTTTTCTTGCTCTATAAATATCGATGCAATATTTTCTGGTTGTCCATCACTAGAATAATGAATCCAATTTCCCATTACACGACCAATTTCCTTAATGTCACTAGTAATAATAGTGTAGTTATGGTGGTCATTCAATGTAAAGTGGACTAGATCTAGTATGTTGGTTATTATTAAATAAGGCCCACTTTGTAGTTAGTGTTTAATAAATGTAAATGAGCCTCATTAAAGAAGGTCCACTAGGTAGTTAGCATTACGTTTTTTTAGCTAGCTATAAATAAGGGTGGAGTCTTCCTTATGAATGATCATGTATTGGAGTATTTTGTATTGAATCTTAGATCATTGAGAGCTCACCCTACATTAAGAGGAAAGTGAATACGAGTGGATTTCTTCCATAAAATCATCAATGTAAGGTGTTGACTTATATCAAGGGTATTTTGATAAATAAAGTGTGAGGATTTATGAATATCATTTCTTGTGATTCAAGTTTAACAGTTAAGGATCCTAAAACATTGCATCTCCACCACCAATATTTTGTTTAGGTTCTAGTAAAGGAACCATGTTGTTGGCTCTTTTAGACACCCAAGATCCACAAAAGGTCCAACAAAAAGTCCACATGCTGATGTATTCAATCTTCCAAACGAAAGAGGTCTCACTCTAAGCATGTTTGATTATTGTCAATTAAGTAGTGTGCAGAGTATTATGAAATGGTGGAAGTATATATTCCATTTGTTAGAATTTAATTGCATTCATTTAATTTGGAAGTAAACAACTCATGCAAATAATACAAGAATATAAAAATCATTAAGATAATAGATTACCACAAAAACATAGGTAAATGAATCATGCAATCTCATTGTATTACTTAGAATATGGATTACATTTAGACCTTGTACCTTACACTCAATTAGATATGAACAATCTCTTAGTGATCTAAACAACATGCATAACATAACAAAACATAGACTCAAAACCCAAAGAAAAATAAATAGACAACAACCTATATAAAAACCCTCTATAATGTCGACTTAATACATATTTATATCAACTTAATACATATTTATAGACCTCCTAAGGAAATTAAAAATATCTAAACAAATCTTGAACTACGAGGTGTAATCCATTAGTACAAAAGAGCTCAACACATGTAAGTTAAATGCATAGTGTCTTGAATCCTTGCTTGTGTGGGGGATTTTCAATGTTAGCTATATCAACATACTCATTGTTTTTTAGATTTGGGGCTTAAATCAATCATCTTCCTTTGGTAATATAGGACCTTTGTCCCTACTCCTTGGTCAAAAGGTAGATATAATAATACCACACCAAGATTTTTGTAATGATAGAGTTTATGTTGTTGGATTAAAGAATGAGGAAGAAGGGAAATATTGTTGGATTAAAGGGGTATTTTGAGGAAACAACCCGAAAGAGACCACTAAAGCCACCTTCCTCACATGTAAGGTGTAATTTCTCATGTAATCTCTTCTTTTTTCTAAGGAGTGTCTATTTTCTCTCCTCCAAGTATGCTTATGATCATTATTTTCATCGAGTAGATCAGGATTTTGGCCAAAACAAATGGGCTTCGTCATTCTAGAAAATAGTAAGGTCTTTGGTTGGTTGTGTTATTGTGCATGTAATCATTTGGATTCTATTAATATGTACACGTCTTTCGTCTCCAACTCAAACTCAAAAATCAAAGACTCCATATGGAATAATTTACAGGTTTCCTTCCCCTTTCTTCTTGAATGCCAACCTTATTTTGTTCACCTACTTGCTTGGAAATAGGGAAATATAGGCCACCAACTTACTCGTTTCTCCCTTATTTAACCAATCCACTATTGTGGGCAATGTCACATGGTTCAAATTCAAATAAAACAAAAATGAAAATTCGGATATCAAATTTTTTGATGAGATTCAAATAGAATTTACCATTAGGGTGGTCCATAAATAAGCATTAAAAAATCAAGATTTAATATATATATATATATATATAGGGATAGGGATGAAGATCTTAGTTGAGGCTTGAATAAAGGGAAACACTAAGTGATAGGTGAAGCATTGGCATGATTTTTTTCTACTATGGTTCCTTCTAGTTATGAATTGAATGTCAGGAAATGAGATGCACTTCCACACTAAACCTAGCAAAAGAGAAGAATAATTTAATCAAGAATGTAAATGACAAAGCAATCACACAGTACACAAAGATTTTACCCTAGAAACCCAACACGGGAAAACCAACATTCCTTAAGCGTTATGCTCTCTTGTTGTCCTATTCAATTTGAATAAAAGGTTACAAGTCTAACCTTGGTCCACACCTAAGACACAATCAACATCATACCCTCTTGCTTGCACAAGAACAACCTTGTAGCCAATCTGGCTTACATCTGCATGACCATCAACCTACATCTAAATATTTCTCTAAAGATTTGTTATCCTACGATTCATTGATTATAATTATTAGCCTTTACGACCTTAAAAAATGCCTCTTTATAGGATTTACAACATGAGAAACCCTAAATACTTGGTTCCCAAAAATGGTTATAGATCCATGTAGATTTGGCTACAAATCCCACAAAATGCAGGATTATGTTACAGTCGACTTTAAGTCAGATTACCAATCGACCTTCATTTGGTCTTTAGTTAGTCGCCATATGCCTGCCTGTTGATCTCTTGTTGGTTGGCCTATTCAACTTATTTTCTATTTCTTTATCATGTCGAACTGCCTTGACCTTCGACTTTGACTTTACTTGGTCAAATCATCTCGACCTTCGACTTGTTGTTGATCCACCTCAACTTCGACCATCAAACGATTCACCTCGACTAGACTATCACTACAAAGAATATAACAACCCAACATTCTCCCACTTGTTTTCTTCTTTGATTAAACAAGAGATCCATGAACTTTTGTTCACAGACCTAGGGTAACAATGCCAGGGTAGAAGAGAATAAGAATTTAATAAAAAATTTAAATGACAAAGAAATCACACAGTACACAGATGTTTTACCCTGGAAACCCAAACCAGGAAAACCAACATTCCTTGAGCGTTATGATTTGTTGTTGTCTTATTCAATCTGAATAAAAGGTTACATGTCTAACCTTGGTACACACCTAAGAAACAATCAACATCATACCCTCTCGCTTGTGCAAGAACAACCATGTAGTCAATCTTCCTTACATCTGCATGACCAACAACCTACATCTTAAGATTTCTCTAAAGAATGGTTATCCTACGATTCATTGATTATCATTATTAGTGATATTTATGCCCTTACAACAAGCATCTTTATAGGATTTACAACATGAAAAACCCTAAATACTTGGTTCCCAAAAATGGTTAAAGATCCATGCATATCATTGGCTACAAATCCTGCAAAACGTGGGATTCTGTTACAATCAACTTCAAGTCGAATTACCAGTCAACCTTCATTCGGTCTTCAATCAGTCACCACATGCCTGCTTGTCAACCTCTTGTTGGTTGACCTCTTCAACTTGTTTTCGATGCATTTACCATGTTGAACTGCCTCGAACTTCAACTTCAACTTTACCCGGTAGACTCACCTCGACCTTCGACTTGTTGTCGATCCAACTCAACTTTGATCGTCAGATGATTCACCTCGACTAGACTTTCACTGTAAATAATATAACAACCCAACATTATCCCACTTTTTTTCTTATTTGTTGAAATAGGAGATCCCTGAAGTTTTGTTCATAGACCTAGGGCAGAAATTACCATTTCCTCTCTACACCAAGATAACTTCACAGCACTCACAGACTTGGTCAATGAGTCTGCTTTGTTTTCCAACGTGTCTACTTTCTCAAGTAGCACCTTGTTTCTTTCCACCATGTCTCTTACAAAATGATATTGTACATCAATGTTCTTAGTCTTGGAATGATAAGCATGGTTCTTTGCTAGAAATATTTCTCTTTGGTTGTCACAACTTATTTTCATAGTTATCTACTCAAACCCTATTCCTAAACACAACCTTTTCATCCATACCGCTTGTTTTCTTCCATGAGTGGATGCCATGTATCTTCTGTTGTTTACAAGGCTATGACTGTCTGTCACTTTACTCATCCAACTTATTTCTCCACTGAACATCTTGAAGACATATCCACTAATCGACCTCTGTCGATCCAAATCTCCAGTCTAGTCAGCATCGACAAAGCCATGTACATTTACTTTACCACTATCACTTCTAGGTTTTCCTTGGTATCATATAGCATAATATTTCATGCCACACAAACACCTAAATACTCTCTTGACAATTGTCCAGTGCTCCTTTCCAGGTGTCGACATGTACCTGCTCAACATTCCCATTGCATGGGTAATGTCTGGTCGAGTCTATACCATCGCATACATTATACTACCAACAACACTTGCATAGGGAACACATGCCATGTCCTTTATTCCTTCCTGTGTCTTTGGACACTGTTCAACAGTTATCCTTTCTCCCATAGGAATTGGCACCTTCATTGGTTTGCAATCTTGTATGTTGAACTGTTTCATAATTGTTTCAATATACTTCATCTAATTCAACTAGATATTTCTCTCGGCTTGATCTTTCTTAATCTCCATTCCCATAATGAAGTTATCCACACCAAGATCCTTCATGTCGAACTTGGATGATAGCTACTTCTTCACCTCCTTTATTGTCTCCATGTTGTTTCCAATTAACAACATGTCATCAACATACAAAGCTACATATATGAAACACCCACCTTCTTCCTTGGAATATATGTAGTGATCAACTTTACTTCTCGCAAATCCCAAACTAAGGATGTATGTGTAAAACTTATAGTACCACATCCTTGGTGATTTATTTAGATTGTAAAGGGATATTTTCAGTTTTCACACCAACTCTTTCTTTTCCTTTACTACAAATCCTTCATGTTTTTTCATGTAGATTTCTTCTTCCAAGTCCCCATGTGGGAACATTGTCTTCACATCCATATTTTCTATTTCTAGATCAAATGTTGCAGCCAAAAACATTAGTACTCTAATGGAAGTTAAATTTTCAATAGGGGAAAAAATTTCACCTAAGTCAACTCCCTCGACTTGGGAATAACCTTTCTCTACCAATCGAGCTTTCAAATTATCGACTTGTCCTACAACATTCATCTTCTTCTTGAATACCCACTTTCTACCAACAAGATTTCTTCCACTATGTAACTTGACTAAATCCCATGTCTCATTCTTATTCAAGGATAACATCTCTTCAACCATGGCCTTCTTCCAGAGTTTACCCTCTTCCAAGTCGACTACCTCACCGACCGACTTGGTCTCATTGTCGATGAAAGTTAACATGAATGAGGAAATGAATTCATGAATACTATACCTTCCGAATGGTTTTCTTATTCTTTCTAACCTCCTTACCATGAGAGTCTATTATTCCACCTCTTCCTCTTATTCAGTTGACTCATCTGAATCATCTTCTTTGTTCCTCAGTTCAAACTGCACCATCTCAGGATTATTCTTGGTCTAAACAATTTCCTCATGCCCGGACTTACCTATGACTTCTCTAAAGACCACATATTGACTGTGCATTGTTCTCCTTGATGTAGGATCCTAGAGCTTATATCCTTTCATTCCTTCTTTATGTCCAATGAAAATACATTTAAATTCTTTCTTTTACATCTTGCTCCTCTTTTCCTTGGGAACATGCACAAATGCATCACATCCAAATACTTTTAGATGTGAAACCGAAGGCTTCTTACCCAACCATAACTTGTATGGAGTCCTATCTACTAGCATCGATGAACGAGACATATTCACCATATATCTTGCAGTGTCAACTGCCTCCACCCATAATTCTTGTGTGAGCCCAGCACCACTAAGCATGCTCCTTTCCTTGTCCATCAACATTATGTTCATTCTCTCGACAAATCCATTTTGTTTTGGGGTATATGGTGGGTATTTTGGCATTCTATGACACACTGCTTACATAACTGATCAAATTATTTTCCATGGAATTCACCACCGTTTTCAGTTATCAACACCTTAATATTCTTATCTATCTGGTTTTCAACAAGAGCTTTAAACTCTTTAAATTTATCAAAAACCTATGATTTCTTCCTCAAGAAATAGATCCATGTCTTCCTGGAAAATCATCTATGAAGGAGACATAATACAAGGATCTGCCAAGTGAAGGCTCTGTAACCAGGATAAACACATCACTATGAACCAGTTTTAGAATCCCATTTTTCTTTGTCGCTCCAAATGGGAACCTCACCTGGATTTTTTTCCATATATGAAATGTTCAAAAAAGTTGACTTCTAAACCCCATTCAGGAAAACCTTGGACCATACCTTTGTAGAGCATATCTCGAAGTCCTTTTTATCCAATGTGTCCCATCCTCTCGTTCCATATCCTTCTCTGATTGATTTATCATGTCTTGTCAATTCGGTTTGTATCGACTCGGCTCGAGTCAAAGTCAAGTTGATTTCAGGAGCAATGATGTTTTTTCATCCAGTTGAGTTGATATTCCCTAATAGCTTGTATAGGGTTCCAATCTTAAATCCTTTCATTAATACCATCGCATCTCTGACCATCTTGCACGAATCCTTCTAAAACAAAGTGTGTACTCTAGCATCACTCATCTTACTGAAAGATATCATATTTCTTTCCAAACCTTGAATGTCTAGGACACCTGGAAGGGTTCTTTTTCTCCCATGATGCAGTATCAGTCGAACTCTTCCTCTTCTGACAATTTTGGTTGTCGAGTCGTCCCCCAAGAACACATCACCTCCATAATATCATTCATACTCGCATAACCATTCTATATTTGGTGTCATATGATAGGATTCTCCTTATTTGATTAACCAAACACCTTTATCTGATTGTGCACTGGTCGATGCCAGGTACACATCACCTCCCTTATCCAAGGTCATTTTTCTCTCAGTCGAATCTCGTACTGACTTCCATTTCCCTCGACTTACAATCCTTTTTGTAATGCTCGGCTTTACCGCATTTCCAACATCTTATTGTTGAATGAACCGAGGATTTAGATATACCCTTTGACTTAGAATTTCTATCGAAGAATTTTCCTTTATCTCTTTCAACTGGTAGACCTCTCACCACTAAAGAATCTTTGGTCAATCCTTCCATGTTCTTTCTTCTCATTTCTTCTAGAAACATAGAATCAACCACATCTTTTAGCACTAGTGTGTTTGTATTACTCTTTATAGCCACAAATAAGTTATCCTAAGAGTTTGGAAAAGAAAATAATAGGCTTATAAACTTATCCTCCTCAGTGATTTTAATATCCAAAGATGATAACTGGATTAAAATTGTGTTAAAAAAATTTAAATGCTCAGTCACAAAACTTCCATCACTCATTCCCAGAAGATACAATTTATTTCTAAGAAACAACTCATTTACCAAACATTTCGACTGGTATAATATTCCCAGCTTGGCCCACAGTTTCTTGGCCGAATCTCCACATTAGACATTCAACAATTCTGAATCTACAAAACAAAGTTGAATTGTACTTCTTGCTCTTCTTTCGAGTTTCTCTCATTATTTCGTCGACATGCCTATTGGTTTGGTACTTGGATAGACCGTTGTCCATTGTTCTTGATCTACAAGAATATCTTCCATTTTAAGCTTCTAAAGCTCAAAATTATGGCCATTGAATATTTCTATCTCTATTCTGGAACTGCTCGCCATTCTTTACCATGATCTTTAACATAGTTTATGACTTACAACTCTTACTATGCCTAGGGTTTAGTTCTCAGATTCAAGATTGGTAAATCAAGATCTGATGCACATGTCAAAGAATAACAATGCTTTTATACCACTTGTCAAGAAATGAGATGCACTTTCACACTAAACATAGCAGAAGAGAAGAAGAATTTAATCCAGAACGTAAATGGCATAGCAATCACACAATACACATAGATTTTACCCTGGAAACCCAAACCGGGAAAACCAACATTCCTTGAGTGTTATGTTATCTTGTTGCCTTATTCAATTTGAATAAAAGGTTGCATGTCTAACCTTGGTCCACACCTAATACATAATTGACATCATACCCTCTTTCCTGCGCAAGAACAACCCTGTAGCCAATCTCGATTACATCTACATGACCAACAACCTACATCTAAAAATTTCTCTAAATATTGGCTATCCTACGATTCATTGATTATCATTATTAGCCTTTACGACCTTACAACACACCTCTTTATAGGCTTTACAACATGGAAAACCCTAAATACTTGGCGCCCAAAAACAATTATAGATCCATGCATATCATTAGTTATAGATCCCGCAAAACTCAAGATTTTGTTACAGTAGACTTCAAGTCATATTACCTGTTGACTACCAGTTAGCCTTCATTCGGTCTTCAGTCAGTCGCCACATGCCCACCTTTTGACCTCTTGTTGGTTGACCTCTTCAACTTGCTGCCAATTCCTTTACCATGTCAAACTGCATCGAACTTCGACTTCAACTTTACCCAGTTGACTCACCTCGATCTTCGACTTGTTTTCGATCCACCTCAACTTCAACCATTAGAAGATTCACCTCGACTAAACTTTCACTACAAATAATATAAAAACCCAACATTGAACAGTTGAACTAGAACTCCTCTACAACCTTCACAAATTAAGAATTCACCATTTATGAATGGGGGAAGAGGCTCCAGTCTTAATGTATGGTATATCCACAAGCCTTGATGACAAGCACTATTTCTAAATGGGAGACAAGGGAAAATGAATCCTATGATGGTCAATGTCCAACTTGAATGTAATGAAGTGTGATTCATGACGTTGTCCATAATCCAATAAACTATGTATTGACCTATGTGTGTAGTTAAAGCATCAAGAAATTTGAGAGTGGAACTTGGGAGAGAGAAAAAAATTGTTCAACAACACAGGTATTCCAACAGAGGACAAACACCTTCAGTAACCACTCACACAACTAGATCAAATATCAAAACATCAAGTTTTTTACATGGTAAAACCCCTGGGGGGAAACATCCATGGCCCCAGCCAACGTGGCCACTTGAGGAAATTTATTATTGCAAAATAAAATATATTATATAGAGTTTATCAAATTCAATCATCGACAAATGACCCTCCATGCTCTTTAAATAGATATCATGGACCAATCGTGTGTTAAGCCACGTATCAATGTAGCCATTAAGATCAAGGAGAATATGAGTCATCGGATCACTCTATGTCGGGAACATGTCCTTACCATTGGATTACAAATGCATACTAAGGAAACACACTTTAACCTAACAACACATTAAACCAAGTTGAACTTAACTAACTCTTAAGTGTCTAAATATCCTAACATACCCCCTTAAGAAAAACTTGGGATAAGATTGAAGGATTTACAAAGGTGACATAATAGGAGAAGGAAGGAGGCATTAGAGCCTATCCCCCCTTCATGACAACTTCCTGAACTCCTAACATAGATAAAAGTTTGGAAAAAATTTATTCTGTAAGAGACTTTGTGAAAATGTTTGCAACTTGATCTTCTGTAGAGAAAAATAACACTTCAACAACTTGATCATGAATAAGTTTTTGGATGAAGTGCATGTGTATCTCATTTTTTTTGTTGTGTTGATGTTGAACTAGATTTTTGGTGATCTTGATGGAACTCTTATTGTTTCACCAAAGGGTGGTCGGATGTTGTTTCTAGAATTCAAACTTTAAAAGGATCTATACAAGACACGCGGCTTCTTGACTTGCATTAATCGTTGCTCAGTACTTTGTGTCTACTAAAGAAATAGAAATAGCATGTTGTTTCTTACAGGCCCAAGTGGCAAGTCCATAAACAAGTCTGAAAACATAACCTACAGTAGACTTTTGATCATCAGGTTTGTCGATCCAATCTAAATCAGTGAAACCAACCAACAAAGGAGTCCTCCCTAAACTACAATGTATCCCAAACTGAATTGTACCCTAGACATATCGAAGTATCCTTTTAGTTGTTTTCCAATGGATTTCATGAGATTTTTTCATATACCAGGCAACAATACCAACAACAAATGAATTATCAGGATGGGTATGAGTCGAATATAAGAGACTACCAACTAGCCGACGGTACAAAGTGGAATCAACTTCGGGAGAAGTACATGTGGCAACACGTTTGACTCGAGACTAGAAGGGATGAGGGGATAGTTTAGAATCTTCCATGTGAAAGTGACGAAGAAGGTCACAAGCATACTTTAACTAGTAACATAAATTTCCTTCCTTGGTTTGTAAAACTTGGAAGCTAAGGAAATAGTGCAAATAGCCTAATTCAGTCATTTCAAATTTCTTCTTAAGGATAGTTTTCACATGGTTTAAAATTTTAGGGTTATAAGCAGTGACGATAGAGTCATCAACATAAAGAACAAGTATTATGAGTTGGCTTCCTATTTTCTTTGTATATACATTAGGGTCAGAATGGAATCTAGAAAATCCAGTGTTAAGAAGAAAGTTTTCCATTTTTTCATACCAAGATCGAGGAGCATGGTTAATACCATAAAGAGATTTCTTAAGGAGATAAACAAGGTTAGAATCGTTCTAGAAGTAGTCAAGATGTTTTTCCGTGTATATTTCTTCTTGCAAATACCCATGCAAGAAGGTGGATTTAATATCCATCTGATGGACCTCCCATTTATGTGAGGCAGCAAGGGAAAGAACAAGGAATATGAAATTCATTTTGGCTACAAGGGAAAAGGTTTCATTATAGTCAATGTCTTCAACCTTAGAGAATCCTTTGGAAACTAATCGGGCCTTGTGTCTTTCAACACTTCCATCTTATGAATACTTAGTTTTGTAGAGCCATTTACATCTGACAAGTTTTCTTCATTTCAAAAGAGGTACAAGATCCCAAGTATCATTCTCCATTATAGAGTGATACTCTTCATTCATTATTGCATCCCAATATGGATGACCTGGAGATTCTACAAATGTCTCTAGATAATTATTCTTTGAAACTTGAGATAAAAAGAAGAGGCTCGTTGGAGCTATGAATGTGTTTGACGTTGATCTGAAGGATCATCCACAAGATCACCAGTTGCTTCTGTGTTGAACGAACCCATCTAGGAAGTGATGGTGTTGGTGCGGTTTCATGTTCAATGGACTCATCTAGAGGAAGGTGAGAAGACGGAGGTGGATTTCCATCCTCACTGTCATCATCTAAAGAAGAAGAAACTGGAATAGGAACAAATAGGAATAGATAATATGGATTGTAGGTCATAGATGGCACAAACATTGAATTAGGCTCATAGGCCAAGATATTTTCATCAAATTTAACATCTCTTCTAATAATAATTTCATTAGAATGAGGTTGAAGAAGTTTTTAACCTTTGACATCTTCAGAATAACCAACAAAAATACACTTCTCATTTTTAGGCTGTAAAGCTTTCCTTTTCTCATCAAGAATTTGAGCCCATGTTACACTACCAAATACATGGAAGTGGATTACATCTAGCTTAATGTTAGTCCATGCTTCTTCCAATGCTATATTTTTTAGAGCCTTTGTGGGAGTGACATTTACTATGTATTTTTCATAGTTGATGGTTTTTGCCCAATAATGAAGACACAATCCCTTAGATTGGATTATATAATTAGCCATTTTCTTTAATGTGGGATTCTTTCTCTCATAAACACCATTTTTTTGTGGTGTATATGGAACAATTTGTTTCATTTTGATGCCATGTGCAGTGTAGTAACTAGTAAAATTGTTGTTCACATATTTGTCTCCATTATCTATTTTTAACCTTTGAAGTTGATGTCCATATTATTTTTCTACAAGGGCCTTGTAGGCCAAAAAAAATTCAAAACTTCGCTCTTAAGTTTTAAGAAGTAAACCCAAGTGCGTCTAGAGAAGTCATCAATGAAAGTTAAGAAATACTTGCACCCAGAAAAAGAAGGAGAAGAAAGAAGACCGCACAAATTACTGTGAACAAGCTACAAGGGGGTCGATGTATGCCAAGAGGCATGTTTGTCAAAATTGTCCTGATGATGTTTTCTAAGAACACAACTAGCACAAACACCATCTCTACAAGAAACAAGAGGAAGATCAATCGTCATGTTTTGATTACATAGTTGTTGCAATGAGAGATAGTTTAGATGACCAAAACGCTAATGCCAAATTTTTCTCAAGTCATTGCTATGAGCAACAAAACTTGATGGAAAATATGATGATCCAAAATTTTCAAACTTGTACAACCTAGTAATATCATCAACAATTCCAGTTGCAAGAACGTGATTAGGATCTTTTAGATCCTTGATTACAACTTGGTGAGGTGAAAACTCTACGGTTTTACCTTCACTTGAATGACTGATTTGATACACTAATAGAATGTTACAGGAAAGACTTGGAACACATAATACATCATTTAAATTACCATTATCTACTTGAACTATTCTAGACCCTACAAAACTAAGAGATTTATCATCACCAACAAATATTTTCTTGGTGTTACATTCATTAAGAGCATAAAGGATGGCTTTATCCTTAGCCATATGATAAGATTCTCCAAAATAGATAATCCACTCAATAGAAGAAGTAGAAGTTGAATTGAAGGAGAAACCAAAAGAAGAAAGTGCATTTCCATGAGAAGAAGAGTTATAATAAGAAGAATTAATACGGATGTTGTGCTTCTCCATTGCCACTTCTAAATATTCCATCTTTTTAAAATGTATGGACTCCACATGACCACATTCCCACAAAAGTTGTAATGTTTTTCAATATTCTTACTTTTAAATTTTTCTCCTTTGTCACCATTAGGAGTGGAAGATGGTTCATAGGGTTTGGGACCCTTGTTTTGATTATTGTTGTGACAAGGACGTTGTTTCTTTGGATTCTTGGATTTGTCTTTATGTTGGGCCACTAAGGATTGGTTGGATGTACCTTCAGTGCTAATCAATCCAAGTTGCAAAAGATTATATTTCTCTCAAATCATAGAATCACAAAAATACTCAAGAGAGGGTTGTTTATAAGCACTTCCTAGAGCTTCCTTAGTGGCATAAAAGGTAGATACAAAAATAGAATATGCACTAGCAAGCTTAGAAAGAATAACATATATGCATCGATCTTCCTTCAGATCTAGCTGGAATTCTATACACAAAATTCTAAGTGTTTTGAACTTAGATAAGTAATCTTCAATCAAAGGAAAATAATTTGGAATTAAATTCATTAATTGATTTTCCCACTAGTGGGATCAAACAATATTTTGTTTACCAAACATAGCTTCAAGCTTTTCCTAAGATTTAACTAGGCCATCAATTTCTTGAAGGTGAAACCTTAAATAAGGAGAGATGGACATTCTGATTAGTCCACATGCTTTGTCATTCCTATTATCCCATTTGACATACTTTTTATCATTAGTGGGTTCTTTTTCTTTCCCCAAGGTAATCTAGTACAATCCTTTACTTCTTAATGCATCCTCCATATGGGATTTCCATGAGAAGTAGTTTGTAAGCAAATGATCATTGGGAGAAGACATAATTAAATTTGTAGAGAATATGAATTTAAAGGTTGAAACTGTTGGTTTGGATGGAAATCTCTCGAAAAAATAAATTGTTTCAAAAAAACGACACTGAAAAATGGACTTTAGAAGTGAAAGTTATACCCTTTTGAAAAAAGGCATAAATGGTAACCAAAGAGCTACATGGCAAGTAGAAGTTGGTCCATGTGGTGATACCCCTACTTCTAATAACCCCACTTTTACAAATAATTTGCTTATGAAGTGACTCACTTTTATAGAATAAGCGAGAATCACTTTTACAATAAAGTTACTTTGTAAATTAAAGTTCCGTGCAAAAAGTAACTAAAAAATAAATATTAAAGTTAATTTATAGTGATTTACGTTTATAGTTTGAGTGGGCCTAATGGCTAAGAACATGTGTTTACTCCTTGTAGGTCGCAGGTTCAAATCCAGAGGGGGGTAGGGTATGTACACCTCCATAGACTTTAGTAGTCAAATCATTGTGTGGAGGGGGTCCCTTGTCCCACAAACAAGGGGGTCTCATACACCAGTTTGGTGTCTGGATTAGCTGTGACCTTAAAATTAGATTATTATTATTATTATTATATAATTGAAATACACTTTACAATTAATGCATGAACTTTTTCAAAAAGTAACAAAAAAAAATACTTGAACTCAAGACCTCTTACTAAATAAGGCAACTTTTAACCAAGTGAGCTAGTGAAAAACACATTATAATCTCAAGAAGGAGGATTGGGCTTGTTGTTGTTGATTTTGTGGAAGATGGACTTGGAGTGTGTGTTATAAAAAAAAATCATGCATTCACACACAAAAACAAATTCTCTTCTCGACGGAAATAAGGGCTAGATCTCGGTTAGATTACCTGAAAAATGAAAAATTTTCCTCTATTTTTGATTTACCGAGATCCCACAAAGCACACGACAAAGAGCATATGTAGACCAAAAACCATTTCCGCTCTATTCCAAATTTGTCTAGATCACACAAAGCATAGGGAAAAATGAATATGAAGATCGAAAAGAGTAACAACCTAAAAATAAAAGATAGAAAAATGAAATAAAACATAAATATTGTCTCCATAAAAATTTAAAAGGGCATATTCAAGTTTTATACCTCTGAATCTAATTAAAATGTTCATATATTGGGTAAGTGGAAACCTTTTCGATTGAAATGAAAAGCGTTTATAGCTTAAAGAAGAACTATGAATGCAATAGAATAGTCATATAGGCTTAGATATGTACATAAATAGTAGAAACCAGAGATGTGGCAAGACGACTTCAATATATCGATCTACAACGAGAGCAGGTCTTTAAATGTTCCCTGATACCATGTTTGACAACACATGTATTCCAACAGAGGATGAATTGTTAGTTTATGTATCTCGGAGGTACTTCTGCATAGGTGGTGCCTAGCATGCAAAAGTGACGAGAAAATATCTCTCTTAAGTGACTTTATAAAGTGATTATATAAAGTGCAGTTAGGGCCTTTTAATATTTAATGCGTAAAAGTGACTTTATGAAGTTTGGGTCTCTTAAGTGATTTAAGTGAACTCAACAGAAGATTAAGTCAAGACCATTCATCTCAAGAGGGCAAGATCTAATATTGACATCTATCTCTTTGGAGATCTAGGGTTAGGGAAGTTACTCATTAATGAGTAAATAAAGGCAACATTTGAGGGAGATGGGGTGCGCTTTTCAAGGAGAGGTTGAGAGGGAAAGTGAAGAGTCACATTTTCCAAGAGATTTTGAGCTTAGAGGAATAGAGGAGAAACAAATGAGGATTGGCATGCTTCCCAAGAAGAATAGGGGCATGCATCCCAAGAAAATTAGCATTTATGACAGCAATATCGTACAACATTAGAGGAGGTTATACAGTACGGATTTAGCAGTCGTACAAATGTTTTCTATGCAAAAAAATTGAGGATGGAAATAAGGGCACGATTTTTTAGGAATTTGTTGTAAGAAGAATCTGTACAGTCTGTATTGAAAGTACAACAGATCTCTGACACATTTTTTGAGGCATATTTTGGAGTTGGTGATGATTGCACAAGGCCGTACAGGCCGTACAGGCCGTACAACAATGACACATTTTCAAGACAACTTTGGCACTATTTTGGAGGAGGATATTGTGCTTGGAGAGAGATAAGTATTGTCATTGTTTGCTGAAAAATATTGTTGTTGTAAACTCAGAATTTTTCCTGCGACTCAATAAGAAGAATCTATCTTTGGTTGGTTTCCCCTTCGAGGTTTTTCCATTGGAATTTCCCATAGTTTTTTTGTTTTAAATGTGTGTGAATGTTATCTACCATTCATTTAATTTCCACTGCTAATTTTTAGTTTGCTTAGTCAATGCATTTATTCTCATAAAGTACAGTAGAATGTTGTTAAGTTTAATGCATTACTTTTGACGTTATTGGAGTTTGAAATATGAGTTTGACTAAGTGTGTGAATCAAGTCACATTATATTTTAACATGAACACTGTCAGTAACCACTAAAACAACGTGATCAAATATCAACACACTGATTTTTTTACGTGGTAAAACCCCCGAGGGGAAACATCCATGGCCTTAGCCGACGTGGCCATTTGAGGAAATTCATTAATGCAAAATAACATATTTTATAGAGAGTTTCTCACAATCAATCATCGGCATATGACCCTCCATGCTCTTTAAATAGAGATCATGGACCAATTGGGTGTCAAGCCATGGATCAATGTAGTCATTAAGATCGAGGAGAATATGAGTCGTCGGATCACTCTATGTTGGGAACATATCATGAGCGTCAGATTACAAATGCATATTAATGCATATTAAATAAACACACTTTAACATAACAACACATTATACTGATTTTATCTTAAATCCTAAGTTTCTAAATATCTTAACAAAATAAAGGGTATGATTAGGTTAGTTTAGGCATTAAACATAATTAATTATGATAAAATTCAATGCCATCAATGTCAATGAACATATGTGAATAATAAATCATCATGATAAAACATAATGCCTTCATTAAAATTTAAACATGTAGTTCAATGCCATCGTTGAGAATAATTTAGGGACTATGACCTTTGTTGAGGCTTGAACAATTTGCAAAACTCTGTGACATGCAAACATTGGCATGATTTATGTTTGATATGGTTCCTTCTAGTTATGTGTTGAACACTATAACTCCTATAAAACATTCACAATTTAAGAATTCACAACTTTTAAATGGGGGAAGGAGGCCCGAGTCTTAATGTATGGTATATCCACAAGCCTCAATGACAAACACTCTTTATAAATGAGAAGCAAGGGAAAATACATCCTTGACAACAATCAATGTCCAACCTTACTGTAATGAGGTGTGAGTCCTGGTGGTGTCCATTTTCCAATAATCTATGCATTGACCAAAGTGTGCATCATGGGCATTAGGATGGTTGAGTCTTTAAGCAAGTTGGGAGTGGAACTTGGGCAAGAGGAAAAAGCAAGGGCATTGTTAGGTTAGTTCAAGGTCTATTTCATTTTTCATTTTTTTTCATAGAAAGGAAAAAAAATTAATTCCATAACAAATTCAACAACTTTGATGGTGAAGTTTGGTTTCTTAATAGATTCAATTCAAATTATAATTCAACAAACTTATTGAAATTTGAGTTCTAGGTTAAAATTTGCTAAATTTTGAGATTCAAAGCTAAAATTTGTCAAACTTGGTTTCTTAGATTATGGGATACTTCCATCACATTTCTCATGTCAACATGGATAAAATGCATTATAGCACTAAATTTGACAACCTAAAATATTCCATAAGGATTTTCAAAATCTACTAAGAAATATGGAGTCACAATAAAAAAATGATAGTCAATGATAATACAAATTGGCTCCAAACACATTGGAAGAAAGTTTTACAACTTTAGAACCATCAATAGTTTTGTTGTATGGTATAAAAAATTTCATATTGGAATATATACATACTACCAGAAGGAAGCAATCTTGATCCCATCAAGTGGTGGGTATACCATTAATTAAACCTATAGAGATGGATTCCCAAGTCTTTGAGGGAACAAGTAGAATTTGGTACAACCCAAGCAACCTATTGAAAAATTTGTTTTGGTTGCAACATGAACATATTTGGATGTGATATTCCACTTGTTTTCACATGGGAAGCCAAAAAAGTAACTTTGTAGGTGTAACAATGTTTTCTTCACACATGAAAAATGTCTTTCGTGGGATGGAAAGTGGACTTCCTTGATAAGAATAAGGTGAGATGAACCAACTAGAGAAAATTGTGAATTCAACTTGTAATGAAAACCATCTAGCACTATGTATTCAAGGGAAGGGATTTGATTGACCATAATAGACCACTATAGGGACTCCATGACTTAGCCAAAGTAAGGCTCTATAACATATTTGGATTCCAATGCTCATATGCTACACATCTTACATATAAGATAGAAAGGGCCTTGGAAGGAGCTCTAGTTAGGAAATCAAATGCTTTATATGATCTATATTTTGTATATTTATTGACTAAATACAAATTTTGAATATAGGAAGCCCATTTTAAATGTCATTGCTCCTAAATTTTAAATTGGGAATTCAAAAACTAAAGGGATTAATGATTATTATGTAAGATAATTTTGTTACCGGGGATATATGTCGTCATTTCTTGATTGCTTGAAACAACACATAAAATTTATTGTCTTAAGTGTTGTAGTTGAGCTTATCTTGTGACAAAGGCTCTTAATATGCCACTAAATGATTGTTATGAACACAATACACATCAAACCCTAATAAAATTTCATATGTTGTTAAGCCCTAATGTTGGCTCATTACCCCTTAATTGGGGCATATTAGATTAGTAATGCTATTTTATTTATGTCGGCTTTAGGCCATTAGTTGTAATTTAGATTAGTAATGTTATTTTAATTATGTCGGCTTTAGG
>ML776573.1:149481-166596 GCA_009831015.1 Picea engelmannii
CTTGTACTTGAACATTTAAGTGGGGTAAAAGGAGGTTGCCCCCTCGAAGAGGCTTATTATCTGAAATTATCTCTTTTTCAAGGCGTTGAGTACTTTTTCTAAGGTTTTTATATGCTATATTGATGTTTGGTTCTTAACATATGCAATGTACAATAAATATTTCCATGGAGTTTAATGCACAAACATAATATTACAACGAGTTACACAACAATTCTTCATTATGAAAACTTGCAAATAACTAAGTGGATCCATATATCACAATCATAACTCAATGTGCAATAATGACTCTATTGACCTCCATATATACATGTGCACATGCATTTCCCATGTAAGCCTAATACCAAGATGACGTACTACTTGCATATAAATTTGACCACATGTATACCCCCATTAAGATCATAAAGTTGTACCCCCCAAAAAAATGTTTTCCCTCAAAGCGTTGTAATCAAGGATTAACTGGTGATCAAACCAAGTAACAAGGTTTACTCATATTTCAGTTCTCTTACTTCCATTGATGATATCCATCCATCCATATTCATTTTTTTATCAACATCAATCCTTTATTGTTTGATGCCAAATAGTTTATTTTCCTTTAATTTCATGCATTGTTTTAACTTTTACATTTGATCATAGTTATCAGTATTTGATAAGATTGAATCGTATTATGGTTCTCTTATTGCACATTCAATGGATGTCATTGATTGTTCAATCTACTTCATTGGTAATACGGATGTGGGAACCTCTTAACTTTCTTTCCAACTTTCTTGGTAATAAGGATGTTGAGATGGTTCCACCTTCAATGGATTTTCTTCATTTTCCACACTCTTAAATCAATCTTATTTTATGGGATAATGACATGCTCTAACCTTTACACTTTATCCTAAATAACTCATTCATTATATTATATCAACATATTTGACCTTTTCATCCTCAATAGAGTGTTCAACTTCTTTAAATATTTTCTAGTTGCCTTCTTTTATATTTTCTTCCTTCTCCTTTTAAAGTTAAAGGGTGATGTTATCCATCCACTTCTAGTCCTTTAATTATTTTTTGCATTTCTAACTTAACATCTTCATTGTTTAGGGATTCTTTAACCTTCTTGCAAATTTCATCTTCAAGTCTTTTACTCTTCCTTTCATTTATGATATTATATTTTCCCTCCTCTATACACTTGTTGACATTATTAATATTGTTAATAAGGTATTTTGTATCATCGTGCAACATCTTGATTTCTCCATCCTTCCTTTTTAATTATCCATTTGAATTTTCCTCATCATTCTTCCTTTGTTCATCCTTCCTTGCTTTAAGTTATTAATCTCCTTAATAAGCACTTGATTGAGAGCTTACAATTTGGAGAATTAATCATTTGATTCCTCTTTGTCCTTTCACAATGTGGCTATGTGAAAATCTCTCTTATGAAATTCTTCTTTTTCTTCTTTCAATTCATCATTCTTTTTTTTTAATCTTTTAATTCATTTCTCTTACCCATCTATCAAAAAGTACATTTTCAAACTTTTCCAAAGTGTATGAATTTCTTCTTGTGAGGTAGGGAAAAATATACCACCAATTTTGAGAGTCATCCTTAAGTAGATATTGGGTATTCACCATTCCAATGTTCACTAAAATTACTTTACCATTCATTAGGACCAAAACCATCTTTCTCTCCAACGACGTCTCTATCACCATCAATTCTTTTCTAAAACACTTAGATCTTGTAAGAACCCTTAATTTACAATATAATGAATTCACAACAATTAGCTCCAAATTGTAAGAAATGTTTTAGTTAAATATTTTTCTTTATTTTCTCTTTGAAACAAATTTTGAATTACCTCAATCAGACCTTCGAACCAAAAGTTATTACAATTTTATGTTGACATACCTTTTTAGGCCATTCCATGGGGACTCATGTGCTATCTAACCTTGTACCTATTATATTTATTCAAATTATCATCCAATTCCTCTTAAATTTAAACTTGTATCAACCTTATTTTTTTCCCTTGAATTCCACTAGTGTCTCTCAATTTGAATTTTCCAAAATAAAGTTATGGCCATTTTCCAAACCCTATTGTTATTGTTCCTTATTAGGAGAGTGAGGTTGTATAGACAATAAATCCATTAATTTCACCCTAAAAAACTCTTAAATTTGGACTAGTGACACTTTGTTATGTCTCGTGTAAAATTCCACTAGTCACATTGAAATTGGATCTTGCAATCTTTGAATATGTCTCATCTAGTGAACCTTACTACTTTTATCAATGTTTTAGATCTATACAAAAACCCTAACTTGTATAGAGTGCAACTCTAATATTATTGTCATGTTGCCATTGATATTTTTTCCATGTATAATAAAGAGTGTCTTCTTTACAATCCTTCAAGTAGAGAACCAAATTCAGAGATCACTAGTCAAAGTTATGTTTCAAACTATGTAAGGTGCAATTTGAGGGTGCCAAACCATGAATTTTTTTCTCTAGTACCAAATGTTGTGAACTCAATACACAATAAATCCTAATACTCTCAAATAATCCAAGTACACCCATATATCATGTACAATAATCTCTCTCTCTCTCTCTCTCTCTCTCTCTCTCTCTCTCTCTAGGTAGTTGTCGACCAATGATTCAAAACAATAACTTTCATAGGATTTGTGTGAACTCTTGTCTTATGAATCACAAAACTTGGGGATTGGAAATTTTTTTGACCAAATAATCACTTCTTTCATTGTGGACTACAATTTTTGTTGGCAGAGTAGGTCCAAAATTATTAAAATATTTTGCAAATGATTGGACCAACTTTGTTGAAAACCAAAATTTCATCTAGCGAACAACAAGAAGCTTACTAATATGTGGGTGGAATATGTCATTGATGATCCACATGAAATTTGCAAGGCCATTGATAAAGTTGAAGGGTATAACCTACCACTCATAGAGACCAAACTTGGTGATCCAAAATGAATCTGAGCCAAGAATGGATAAGACCCAGTACCTGTAAGACCATTTGGAAAACTATGATGGTTAAATGTAAACTATGTAAATGATCAACAAATTTAAAGCCTAATAAGTCAAAAAATGAGAATGTGAGAGGAAAAATTAAATGTAATTAAAAAATCAAATAGGAGAGAAGGCTAAGGAATGGGAAGTGGATATTTGTGGTTGTTGGCCTTCCCTTACCCCTCTATCTCTCCCTATTACTTTAGCTACTCTCATTCTCAAACGGTCTTTTCTTTTGGGCCACAGAGGAGAGGAATAGCATTGTATCAGAATTGTTGAAAAGAAAATACTGAGCACCATTCAAATATGGTTTTCTTGTATGGGTTTCTAGGGTAACATCGTATCCACTTTGTCATGGAATTACTTGCAATTATTGTTTGTTTATAGGATGGTTTGAGGGTTAATTTTGTGTGATGAATTTTCTACTCAGTTAGATTAATGTATCATAAGGAAGATTGGCCATTATGCAGACGATCCCAACAAACAAATTATCTAAACCTCCCATCTTCTTGTGACCTAGAGATCAAGGGATGTAATTAAATAGTTGTTGTAACTATTTAGCGGAGTTTCCATTTTGGGAATTCCTCTCATCTGTCATAGGCCATTGGTTCTTGTTTCTCTCTCTCAAGGGTATTTTATTACCTTGTTGGGCATTTTAAGATGATGTGGGGCATTTGTAAACCTTGTTGGGAGGAATGCCTCACTCTCTCGAATTGAAAATTCATCCCCACAACTAATTTCAATTTCCAAGTCGACATGGGTCTGTTTAGGACAAGTTAGCCACGTGTAATCAATTTTTTCCTAATTGTTGGGAGCTATCCTCCAATTCCATGCACCTCATAAATGAGCTAGACATTGGAATTAGTTAATGAGTGGAAATTGTTTCACCTCGACGTTTTCATATTGCTTGGGATTTCCCCCATCCACCCAAGATGAATTTATATCCCTCTAAGAGTTTCATTCCTAGTTTGGTCGACTTACCTTGCTACCTGAGTCGACTTAGTTATTGTCTGGTCAATTTTCCAATTCATTTGATCGATAGGAATTCCTTCTTGGTTGATTCAAATTCAAGTCTGATTGAGTTGACTCCTTGCAGGTGGAGTGGCCTCCCAATTAGCTAGCATCAATGGTTGGTAGATTCGTATTTCTAAGTCTATCTCCTTTCGTTCCATAACCGACTTCCATTACCTGAGCATTTATTGTTGTATGATTGAATTAGCATATTGGCAAGTTGACTTATACCAAACTGACTTATATTTGGTTGACTTCACCTCTATTTGACATAGTGCATACCTTGGTCGAGTTTAACCTCGGGATGGCTTCCCTCCCATTGGTCGACTAGTCACTATCGAGTTTATTCCTTATTGACTATTGACTAGTCTTCCACCTAGTCGAACTCCTTTATGGAGAGATTATTCGATTTAAACTCATTAGATAGTTGGTAGATTTAATTCAATACTATTTGTTTGGTTGATTTAAGGAAACAAGGCAATTTTACAAGTAATGACGTATGCATCCCATTAATTATTTCCACTACTAGTTCTTACTTGTGTTCCAACTACATTGAAGATGCAGATCTTTTAGGCATTCAAGAGTACAAAGATATTTATACATGTTCAAGGAATAGAGGTCCAATGGATTTTAAGAAGATCGAGATCCATGTTCAAACCTGAGGTAAAGATCAAAAATTAATTTCTGCATAGTATTTGCGTTGGTGAAACAAGTGGGATATAATCCTTTCGATTACGAATCAGAGGTAACAGATAAGTTTCATCCTTGACTGAGACACTGCTTCCAGAACTGTGAAAGAAATATTGCAGACCCCAACATGGGCAGAGAAAGCAAAGAAAAATTGGAAGACTTAAGGGCTAATAATGAGCATCTTCGAGAAGAGAAACAGAGCTTGAAGGTGTTGGTTAAGATGTTTAACCAAAGGATAACATAGATGGAGAAGCACATGGATACTTATACCAAATTGTTTCCATTGTTCAATAAAAAGTTTGAAGAATGTCAAGATTCCCTCATGACATTCAAGACATATTGGGACAAGCACAAAGTGCCATGTATGATTTTAGGGGCTAAATTTCTCTCATGGACTAATTTTCCATGGTTTTTCCAAAAACGAGATTCGCTATTTTAAAAATGATTCACCCAAATTCTATAGGATAAAATTATTTTATCTTAAAAATAGACAAAATTTTATAAAAACTATATAAAATCCTTATAAATTTGAATATGTTACAAAAATATCACCCAACATTTATAGTTGGCATATGAAGGATTAGTAAGATTCGCCAAGGTTTCTACATTTTAAAACAAATTTCCATCCTTAAAATCATCCCTACAAAGCGCAACTTGTATACCTTGGTGAGAAAGTCACCCATATGGATAATTGGAAAGAGGATAGGCTCATGCGGATGATGGTTTAGTTGAAAAAAGAGTTGGAAAAGAAGGAGAAGTCCTTGTAAAGGCTTCAAGCAGCAGTCCAAGAGAAAAAACAAGCAAGGAAACCTTCCATGACAAATGAAAATGCTAGCATCGTGATTGAGACCACCTTAGTAATCTCACATTTTGTAGACATCGCTCGGGAGCATCTTCATGAATTTGATAATCATACCAAAGGAATTGGTTCCAAGATATTAAAATAGATGGGATTTTATGGACAAGGGTTAGGCAAGTTAGATAAGGAATATTGATCCTCATTGTAGCTACACCATGGTTCAAGCATGAAGGCTTGAGCTTTGATGGAAGAAGTGAAAATTCCATGACTATGAAAACCATTTTTGTAAAGGAAAAAGGCATGTTGGATTTGGCATGCTCATCAAGATGAGGAGAAGCACCAGTGAATGAAGGTGGCAACTCACTACCACCTCATCATTGTGGTATATTGAAGGAGAGAAATGATAAGGAGTGTTTATAGACTCGGCCCACACCTCCACTCAAATACAACAACACAATAATCAGTGAAAGCAAGAAGAAGAAGAAGAAGAAGACCATGAGGTTCACGTCAAACAATACATTTCTTGTTTGTCACTATTGCGAGAATAGAGGCCATAATGTTTCCAGCTGTTGGAATGCAATTTGGCATGTTCATATTGTGGAAACAAAGGCCATCATGAGGCAGTGTGCTGGGAGAAGCAAGCCATGTTCCATAGGCATAATTGTTTTCATAAGAATAAAGTCAATAATACCCCACCATCACAATAGAAAACTCAATGGCACATAGAGAAGAGGAGTATGAAAAATAGTCCATACTACAACACCAATAACTTTTTCCGCCACTGCAATTTGAGTGGTCACTGGGAAGAAAAGTGTTAGTGGTTTCATCCAAAGCTTCACTCCATAAATCGTACATCCAAGAGAAGAGTATGGAGAGTGAATATTGTGGAAGATGAAGAGTGGTCATCCCCCCCCCAATCCAAGAGGCATAAGTTTTCTCAACAAAGATATCATCACAGGAAGACATTGAGACAACCAAGACACACAATAGGTTGATATCAAGGGTGGCCACAATCTATTTTTTTTGTTCAATGTTGCATCCAAAGAACGCCTTCTTGGACATGTATGGGAGAGTGGTGCTGATCCAGGTGGATATCGATGGCCACCCACCTTTTCTGACTGGCTCAAAATAGTTTTCTGGCAATTTTGGCAATTTACTATTTTTAGCAGGTTTTAACTTCCGGGGCCATTTTGAGGGCCTAAATGAAGGTTTTTTGAGATCAAGGTTCTCAATGATAGCTGAAGGCATGATTGAGCCCCCGAAATGAATCTCATCAACAATACCTTTCCAACGAGCTATCATACGCCTAAAACGGAGATCGTATGCAAAAGTTACGACCCCAGGAAGTTGATGTACTAACTTACCCAAACGGGGCCCACATGACTTTTGGCGCTTCATCTCCTAGGGTTAGGTTTTTGGATGTCTAGGAATTTTGGAATTCCTATTTATTGTAAAAAGGCCTCTATAGCCTCATTGTAATCATCTTCTTGTGAATGCGAGTAGCCATCACATATCTTCTCAGAGACAAGCTGCCACCATTCTAGTGAGTCTTTCACTCTGTATTTTTACAGTGTCTGTACATTTCTTTGATTAATAGAAATTGTGTATTACTGTATATTTGTGTTTATGGTTGCATCTCTGATACATTTCTGTTATATTATTGAATATATACAATATCTCTATGCATTTCTTTATTATATCTCCACTCTCATTTTGTGCCGAAAATAATCCGGATCAGTGGTATCAGAGTAGGCTGCTCTTGATCGTTTTTTCAGTGCATGTCCCGGACAAGGTCCGAGAATAGCAAGTTGGGTCTCGAGTTTATCTCTCTTGAAGACAATCACTCTCGCACACCCAAGAAACCCTCAATGGTGGAAGAAAATAAAATCGACGAAGCAGAGGATCCTATCAATCTGTTGCTTGAGCAAGCTCTCACGCGACAGAGGGACGAAATGATGGAGAATTTTTCCCACATCCTTCAACGCCTGCCAATAGCATTAGGTGAATCTTCATCAAGCGACCACTTTGGAGGCACCTCACCTTTCAAGGTAGAAGTTAATTTTGATATTCCTGTATTTGAAGGACAGATAGATGCAGAATCCCTAGAAAAATGGTTAACTATGCTAGAAGGTTATTTCTTTGTTCACAATTTTGGTGGGAAACTGATGCAGGAGCATCTCTCCACGCAGCCAGCCAGCCACGTCAGCGCACACGCATTCAAAGGTTGAAGAGAGGCGCAACCTCATTCAAATTTGAAATGAATGTAATTTAATGTCTAGGCTGGTGAGCCATGGAAGCCATGCCTTTGCACAGGTTGTAGATAAGATAGGCATTTAATGTGTGTCTGGCTGAGATCTAGTTTCGATTCTGGACTAGACAGCCCATTGAATGAAATTTATTAGAGTAGGTAGATCCTGGAGGGAAGCACTCGATTGATCCCTCAGGTAAAAGAGATTTTCATACCTCATTTTGAGTTAGGATGATTGTAGGAGAAGAGCCAGAGCGAGCTCAGGAACACCATTGTAAAGATACAGGCATTTTGCCATTTTTAATACAAACAACAGTTTTTCCTGCATGAGTTCTGTATTGTATGGATGTCTGTGAGTGTTCCCTTTATTCTGTAAATGTATGTTGTGGTTGTATGTTTGCAGAGAGTTGTGTTTGATTTCAGGGTGAAGGTCTTTGAGGCTTCATACCAGGAGGGTGTGACAGAACGTTGAGGGTTCTGAGGGTTGTGCACAGAGGATGCATTTATGTACTCTGAGGAGTCAGGAAAAGACGTGTTGAGGCACAGGACTGAAGTCAACAACTCAGGAGAAAGACCTATGAGGTTACTGAACACCTCAGGAGGTAAGGTTGTGTGGGTGATAACACAGTTGCAGACAGAATCGTGGAGGATTATGTAGATCTCTGGCAAGTGGGCATTGAGCGTGTGTACAGGAGTGCACAGAGGAAGGACTCAGTTGCGAGTTCAAAGAAGACCAGAATCACTGAGGATTCTGTGAGAGCTCTGCCATATGGGCATTGAGCGAAGTGCATAGGTGCACATAAGGAGACAGAACCGTTGGAGTGTTATGTGGAAGAGAAGATACTCCGCCAAGAGGGCATTGAGTCAGTGTGCAGATAGGCACAGAAGGAGAAAAGAACTCTTTGAGTTCTAGAAGTTGAGGAAAGGTCCACTGAAGGAACTTTCACTGGGTCGTTGAATACCCAGGAGTACTCAAGAAGAGGCTTGAGCAGAAGGATAGCTAGGAGGGCATCCATTCCATTCTCCATCTGCGAGAGAAGAAGGACAAAATCCCCCGAGGGGTCTGAGTGTTTGTGAAAGCTCAGAAGAGATAGCGTTGTGGGTGTGCAAAGACTCTGCAAGAGCGCAGACGTCGAAATACTCTAAGGGTCCTGAGTGTTCAAAGAAGCTCAAGAGGAGCAGCATCAGCCGTTCGATCGATAGGAGAACAGATATGGACCGTTGAGGAGTTTCATGTCCTGAAGGAGCACAGGAGGAGCTTACAGGAGGAAGAGACTGAGAGTCGTCAGATCTCTTACTGAAAACCCGTCAGCCATTGGATCGGGAGAAGATGCGCAGAGGTTAAGTGCAAGGAGTGGGCGCGCGGGAAACTCAGGGAGGAGAATAGAAGTCATTGGATCGGCCGATAGAACCTGGGCCGTTGATCTTCAAGTCCAGGGAGCAGCCAGAGGAGCGTGCACAGAGGAAGACAGATCTGGGCCGTCATATCTGAGAAGGAATCCCGTCAGTCGTCAGATCTGCGGAAGTTGCGGGGAAGTTAACCTTGCAGACAGAGGAGAGAATTCCCGACGGGCATCGGGATATCGGCCAGCGGAGAATTGGGATTCTCGAGGTCGTGTGGGTCGGGACATTGACAATTGTGAAATCTTGACAAGGATCTGGACCGCTCGTTGGCAGAGGACACGTGGTGGAGATCGTTTCAGAGTCAGAATATTGGCCATCGGGGAATCAAAGTTCTCGAGGGAAAGAGAATCGTGACATCACAAGTCGTGAAACGTCGACAAGATCAGAGCCGTCCATATGAGGGACAGGTGTCAGAGATCAAGCACTCGTTGGCATATCGTTAATCGGAGAATCAGAGTTCTCAAGGTCGAGGGAGTCAGGACATCAGAAGTTCTAAAATCTCGACGAGGTCGGGATCGTCCGTTGGAGGGACGCGTGGCAGTGATCGAGCACTGTCAAGGAGAGCCGACAGGGAAGTCAACCCATCGATGTTTGGAGTCAATCGGGATATCGGGGATCCCGATGACAAGGGATCAGTGCATTTCGAAATCGCGATCCGCGAAACCCTGATCAGTGGGGAACAACTATCAGCACAGCAGCGAAGGAGGAAAGAGGTGTAGTGGAGGCCAGCTGTCAGTGATCTGGAGCATATCACGGATCGAGGAATCGGGAGTCCCGGGGACAAGGAGTCCATACCCTTCGAAATCGCGATAGGGAGAACCCCAATGAGAGGTAAGAATGAGGTCATATGGTATCAGTCGTATGGACCAAGGCATAGCCGGTAGGGGCCAGTGCTTAGAGGAAAGGAGCTCATCGCAAATCGAGGATTGGAGAGGCGAGGATTTCTCGACAGCGACAACCGCGAAATCCCAAACCCCGATAGAGAGTCGGGGATAACCACGGTCAAGTGATGAAGGTCGTGGATGGTAAAGAAGGACCTGTGGACTGGGTCGGGAATTTGCATAGTGATTCTTGAGAGGATCAAAGAGCCGCTTCGGCTCAGCAGAAGGAGAAATTGAATGATCCTGTGAGCAGGAGGTCGGAAGAAGAGACCCTGCGGGGTGATAAGGGAAGACCTCTACTGCGTTAGAAACTTACTGGGAGCAAAGTTCCACAGAGGAGTCTGGAATATATGGGGTCGATCCCACTTGGGATTTTTTTATGGATGTGGTAAAGGAACAGTATTACCCTGTTGGCAACTACGAAGACCAGTACATGAGATGGACCACACTGCGGCAAGAGAGGGGCCAAGAAGTTCTGGAGTTCACCAATGCCTTCCATACCTTGCGAACCAAGTTGGGTATCAAAGAGTTCGAGCAACATTTGGTTCTGAAATACCGTGGGGCTCTACACAGATACATACAGAATGAAATGGATTTTTTGGACATCTCATCACTCGGTGTTGCTTATCGATATGTTGTTAAAATTGAGTAGAAATTTAAGCACCAGAACAAATGGGAATTCGGGTCTGCAAATCTACGACAACCAAAGTATGACAAAGACAGCCCTAACAAACAGTCTCCTAAAAACTAGTCCAAGACATAGGAAAAGAAGGGTCACGGGAAGACAAAGAAGGACACCGGAAAATGGTGTGATTTCCACAAAAGCCCCTGGTACAACACCGATGAATGTTGCTCAAAACAGTCATTGGTGGTCGAGATCAAATACAAGGAGCCGAACCCTGATTCAAAATCTGATTCTAAAAATACAGGTAAAGGACAGATCATTGACGCAGACCCCACTGCTATTGTCGTGACCACAACAATTCAACCAGAAGAACCAATAGATCCTGAAGAGGGGGAGCGTCTTTTTCATTCACAGATGTGGGTGAAGGGGACCTCGCTGCATTTTATTGTTGATAGCGGAAGCCAAAAGAACCTCATCTCAGCAGAGGTCGCCAAACAGTTGGGATTGTCGACAACACCACACCCACAACCATGCAACATTGGGTGGCTTCATCAAGGACGATATCTTTGTGTCAGAAAGCAATGTCGATTGTCATATGGAATCCATCCCTTCAAGGACGAGGTATTATGTGATGTTTCTCCACTGGATGTATGTGATGTTCTCTTGGGCCAGCCATATATGTGGAAGCACCATGATATTTATGAGTCTCGACCCCGTAGTGTCATTGTTACTTTGGGGGGCCATCTCTACAGAATACTAGAGGTAGTTCCAACTATTGTTTCACCTAAAAAGTGTCACAAGGTAGTATCTCATACTACAAAATTCAGCTTCTTCACAATCTGTTCAAAAGGGGAACAGAAGGACATTGCAACCACTACAGTCTCGCCCCCTGCACCTTCTATCCAATAGAAGAAATTCGACAAGGTTGCAACAAAGCACAAATATTCCTTCTGCACACCTTCCTCTCATGTAGCTCGACTTGTTGAACAACCTCAACTTCAACAGGTTCATGACAGACTTCCACAAACTAAGCAGTGCGATGTCTCCAACAATACAAGCAACTCACCCAGATGCAGATCCAACAAACGCTTTTCCCTCTCCCCCGGTAAATCAACGCAATGGATACCATTGCTTCCTAAGGAGGGAGGATTGATCCAAGTGGATATCGGTGGCCACCCACCTTTTTCGACTGGCTCAAAATAGTTTTCTGGCAATTTTGGCAATTTACTATTTTTAGCAGGTTTTAACTTTCGGGGCCATTTTGAGGGCCTAAATGAAGGTTTTTTGAGATCAAGGTTCTCAATGATATTCAAAGACATGATCGAGCCCCCAAAATGAATCTCCTCAATGATACCTTTCCAATGATCTATCATACATCTAAAACGGAGATCGTATGCAAAAGTTACGACCTCGGGAAGTTGATGTACTAACTTACCCAAACGGGGCCCACATGACTTTTGGCACTTCATCTCCTAGAGTTAGGTTTTTGGATGTCTAGGACTTTTGGCATTCCTGTTTATTGTAAAAAGGTCTCTAGAACCTCATTGTAATCATCTTCTTGCGAATTCAAGTAGCCGTCACATCTCTTCTCAGAGATAAGCTGCCACCATTCTAGCGAGTCTTTCACTCTATATTTTTACAGTCTCTGTACATTTCTTTGATTAATAGAAATCATGTATTACTGTATATCTGTGTTTATGGTTACATATCTGATACATTTCTGTTATATTATTGAATATATACAATATCTCTATGCATTTCTTTATTATATCTCTGCTCTCATTTTGTGCCGAAAATAATCTGGATCAGTGGTATCAGAGCAGGCTGCTCTTGATCATTTTTTCAGTGCATGTCCCCAATGAAGTCTGAGTATAGAAATTTGGGTCTCGAGCTTGTCTCTGTTGAAGACAATCTCTCTCGCACACGCAAGAAACCCTCAATGGCGGAAGAAAAGAAAATCGACGGAGCATACGATCCTATCAATCTATTGCTTGAGCAAGCTCTCACGCGACAGAGGGACGAAATGATGGAGAATTTTTCCCACATCCTTCAACGCCTGCCAATAGCATCAGGAACATCTTCATCAATTGACCACTTTGGAGGCACCTCGCCTTTCAAGGTACAAGTTAATTTTGATATTCCTGTATTTGAAGGACAGATAGATGCAGAAGCCCTAGAAAAATGGTTAACTCTGCTAGAAGGTTATTTCTCTGTTCACAATTTTTCCGACAAAGAAAAGATCACCTTCGCACTCCTTAAAGCTCTCCCTCATGTCAAACATTGGTGGGAAACTTACTGGGAGAAAATTTCCACAGAGGAGTCTGGAATATATGGGGTCGATCCCACTTGGGATTTTTTCAGTGCATGTAGCCGTCACATCTTATCTCAGAGATAAGCTGCCACCATTCTAGCGAGTCTTTCACTCTATATTTTTACAGTCTCTGTACATTTCTTTGATTAATGGAAATCATGTATTACTGTATATTTTTGTTTATGGTTGCATCTTTGATACATTTCTGTTATATTATTGAATATCTACAATATCTTTGTGCATTTATTTATTATATCTCCGCTCTCATTTTGTGCCGAAAATAATCTGGATCAGGTGCATAGAGGAAAATGACCTTAGGGATGTTTGGAGAACACTGGAAGTGATTTTAAGCATGTGTAAGCACCATAGAGGTGTTTCCATAACGAGAAGCAATCGATCCTAGTTGAAGAAGGTAGCCACATTTCCCTTATGGAATTGTCATGTGATGGCAGCATGTTGGGGTCACACTGAGCAAGAAGACTAAAATTAAACTTGGATTCATTGGCAACCAAGGTGGATTGTCTCCAAGACATAGGAGAATATGGGAATGGATGTTGAGTCTAGAATTTGTATCTGGAGATTGTGGAGCTGAGAATCAATGAACAAACTGCCATGAAGAAACAAGCAATCCAAAACCAGAGTCAGTAACCAGAGCTAGGATCCAGTGCCAGAGCCATGTTCTAGAGGAGTAGACAGAAGTACATTGATTCATATTGGTCTCAAAGTACAGAATGCAAGGGAGGCAAACTGGATATGAGAGGAACCAGATTGCAAGCAAGTTCCCACGTCTATCCTTAGCATCTTTTGGAGACCAAAAGAATATCAATGGGGAGGTATGATCTAAAATGGATCTGAACTAAGAATGGATAAGACTCAGTACCTATAATATCATTCGACAAACTATGATGGTTAGGTAAAGTATGTAAATGATCAACAAATGTAAATCCTAATAAGACAAAAAATGAGAATGTGAGAGGAAAAAATAAATGTAATTAAAAAATCAAATAGCAGATAAGGTTGAGGAATGGGAAGTGGAGAGCCATGGTTGTTGGCCTTCCCTTAACCCCTAGCTCTCCCTATTTATTTATCTACTCTCATTCTCAAATGGTCTTTTCTTTCGTGGCATAGAGGAGAGGAATAACATTGTACATAATTGTTGAAAAGAGAATATTGAGCACTATTCAAATATGGGTTTCCAAGGTAACATTGTGTCCAATTTGTCATGGAATGACTTGAAATTATTGCTTGTTTATAGGATGTTTTGAGGGTTAATTTGCGTGATGAATTTTCTACTTAGTTAGATTAATGGATCATAAGGAAGACTGGCCAATGTGAAAACGATCCCAACAGACAAATTATCTAAACCACCCATTTTCTTGTGACCTCGAGATCAAGGGTTGTAATTAAATAGTTGTTGTAACTATTTAGCAGATTTTCCATTTTGGGAATTCCTCTCATCTCTCACTGGCCATTGGGTATTGTTTCTCTCTCTCAAGAGCATTTTATTACCTTGTTGGGCGTTTTAAGATGATGTGGGGTGTTTGTAAACCCTGTTGGGTGGAATGCCTCACTCTTTTGAATTGAAAATTCATCCCCATAGCTAAGTTCAATTGCCAAGTCAACATAGGTCTGTCTAGTATGAGTTATCCATGTGTAATCTGTTAAGAACCAAATATCAATATAGCATGGAAAAACCTCAGAATAAGTACTCAACGCTTTGAAAAAGAGATAATTTCAGATAATAAGCCTCTTCAAGGGGGAAACCTCCTTTTACCCCACATAAATGTTCAAGTACAAGATGATTCCAAATGAAAATGTCTCCTTGGTATATATAGGAGACTAGGAGGTATAATTACAACTAATGGAATAAAGTCGACATAAATAAAATAGCATTACTAATGTAATATTCCCCAATTAAGGGGTAATGAGCCAATATTAGGGCTTAACATGCCCCTCCCCTTGAGACAAATGTTGTCCGCAACGCTTGAGTAACTCTGGATGCTTCTGTATAAAATACTCATCTTCCCAAGTGGAATCTTTAGCCAGTAGTTTCCTCCATTTAATGAGATACTCTGAAATGGATCTATTCCTCAGTTGGATAATTCTTGTGTCAGTGATGGCTTCAGGCTCCAATATGATTTTTCCTTCCTCATCAAGTTCTGGCAATATATTTTGAACTGGTATTTTGTCTCCTATAACCTTGTTTAAGCATGAAACATAGAAAACTAGGTGTACTCGTGAAGATGTAGGCAACTCCAATTTGTATGCCATAGTACCAATCTTTTGCAACACCTTATAAGGGCCATAATACTTTGGTGATAATTTATTATCCTTGTTGGCTTTCTTGAGGGACATATGTTTGTATGGTTGTAGTCTTAAAAACACCCAATTCCCTACTTCAAAACTTCTTTCACTACGATGTTGATCTGGTTGTTGTTTCATGCAATCATGTGCCATGGTCAGGTTGTCCTTTAAGATTTGGAGAACTTGTTGTTGATTCTTGATGTGATCTTCCACTGCTTGAACCTTAGATTTGTATTTTAGAGAAGAAGTGATGGAAGGAGGGTGGTATCCATAGAGTGCCATAAATGGTGTCATTTTTGTTGTAGTATGAAAGGAAGTGTTATACCATCATTCTGCCAAGGGTAACCATTTGAACCATTGTGTTTGTTTATCAGAGACAAAGCAACGAAGGTAGCCTTCCAGACATTTGTTCACTATCTTGGTTTGTCCATCAGATTGAGGATGATAGGGTGATCTATGAGCCAATTGAGTACCCAGACAAGAAAATAATCCTTTCCAAAAATGTCTAGTGAAGATGGGATCTTTATCACTTACAATAATCTTTAGGCTGCCATGTAGCTTTTGAACTGTCTCCATGAATGCGGTGGCAACTATATTAGCTTTGAAGGGATGAGAGAGTGCAAAAAAGTGTGCATACTTGGTTAGTCTATCAACAATCACCATGATGACACTTTTTACTTCGGACTTCGGTAACCCTATGATGAAATCCATGGAAACCTCCTCCCTGCACTAACTTGGGATGGCTAATGGTTGTAAAATACCTGGGGTCTTAATTGTTTCCACCTTATTTTGTTGGAAAACCAAACATTCTGCCACAAACCTTTGAACATCAATTTTAAGGCCATCCCAAAAAAAATCCTTCTTGACTCTATGGTAGGTTTTCAAAAATATCAAGTGCCCTCCTACTGGAGAGGTTTGCAATTCCAATAGTACCTTTTGTTTGAGTTTGGAGTTCTTACATAAATATAAGCGATCTTTGTACCATAGTGAATCATTTTTCTATGAAAATGTATCTGATGCACTGGAATCCTACAACAACCTTTGAATGAGAGTCCACACTTTTTTGTTATTCTTCCATTCATCCCTTGCTTCCATTATCCAATCAAGTTGGATGATCGAGATAGCACAGAGAAAGGCCTCAACATCTTCATCCTTTCTTGAGAGTGCATATGCCACAACATTTTTCTTCCCCTTTCTATAGATGATTTCAGAATCATAACCCAATATCTTGGTTACCCATTTTTTTTGTTCTTCTGAAGATAGTCTTTCTTCCAAGAAGTATTTAAGACTATCATGATCTGTTTTGACCTTGAAGTGCCTACCTATTAGGGAAGGACGCCATTTCTTATGCATGTAGTATTTCCGTCATTTCCTTCTCATAAATGGGTTTGTGTAAGTCCTTTCCCTTGAGTAGTCAACTTTCAAAAGCCATGGGCCTTCCTTCTTGCATTAGGACAACACCAATTCCATTTCTCAAGGCATCACATTCCACAATAAAGGTTTTTGTGAAGTCTGGAGTGGTCAAGACAGGAGCTTTGCACATCACTTCTTTAAGTTGTTCAAAAGATTTAGTTTCCTCTGGATTCCATGAAAATGCATCCTTCTTAGTTAGTGTCATTAAAGGTGATGCTATTCTTCTATAGTGTTGAACAAACTTGCAGTAGTAACCTGTCAAACCCAAAAATCCTCTAAGATTCTTCAATGTTTTTGGAATAGGCCAGTCCATCATGGCCTTAATATTGTTAGGGTCTACCTTGACACCTTCATGAGATACAATATGACCCAAATACTCTACCTCCTTCACTCCAAAGAAACATTTGGATGGTTTGGCATATAGTTGTTTCTCCTTTAGTAGTTG
>ML776573.1:172124-204775 GCA_009831015.1 Picea engelmannii
TATATATATATATATATATATATATATAACAACACTACGCCAAATATGGAGGCAGTTCTGCTATATATGGAAAATCTACCATAGTTAGTAACCACTAACTATACACCATAGTTGTTCAGCAAAAATAGAAACGAATCCACCATATATGGCACACCCGCCATATTCTCTGCCAAATTTCCGCCATTCTAGCAGTCGCCCGCCAAATTTAGTTGGGCACCCCAAAAATTCATTTGTAACTATGTGATAAATGGGGAGGCCCATGGAATTCGACCCCGGGACCTCTGCCAAACTAAATCCTAAATTTAGCTCCGCTTACCAGCGTGCCAAGCGCCTCATTTATGACACAACTGGCAAGTTTTTTGTATTAAAAGAGGTTTTTGGGTAGAGTTTGAGACAGAGACACAACAAGAGCACACGAGAGGTGAGATTGAAAACACCCATATGAACTCATACGGAATTGTATGGCTTGCATGGATTTTTCATGCATTTCAGCATTTATTGCAGGATCAGTGGCATGGAAACTGAGGCAAGGGTGCCTCTTGGGCCAAAAAGTGTTAGACTTGGATTGAGACGTAGAGACAATCATTTTTAGGTAAAATGACACCACAAACGCAGTGGTGGTGTTAGTTTTTTTATCTGAGCAAAGATTTTGTATCTTAATTCCAGAATGAGGTATATTTATGTATTTTTCCCAATTATTTTGTGGAGTTAATAGAAAGGCCTACCCATTTGAGAGCAGGACCCAAAGACGTAGTCCACCAGGGAAAAAATTTGTTATCAAGTTCTTTGTTTTCATATTGCATGATTATGTCTCTTTCATTTTGAGCTTTTCCTTCTTTATGGTGTACTTTTGTTTATGCTCATTTAATACAATTCTTTAATAAGTCACCTGACGAAAATATCCTGGATCATGTTGGTATCAGAGCAGTTGTCTTTGACTTGAATTGTTGAGTATGAATTCTTACTAGGGACAAGAATAAGCAGGGTGAAGATACTCTTAATACTTTCAATCCCAAAGTTGGTTGTGCATCCTGAAGGAAGAAGATGGTAGAAGAGGATAAGCATGATGAAGAGGAGAAAAACTTTCACATGGTCTTTTATCGCATGTCAGAAATGGTCCAACGAATGTATGGATATTACGAAAAGAGGATGAATAATAAAGGGAAGAAAAAGGCAGAACCACTAGATGATGATGATTCGGTAAACCAAGGGGCTGGAGGAGATCCTCTTGAGCCTCCATCTTCGCCTTCAAGTTCTAGTTCTTCTTCCTTTGATCATTCTCATCACTCTCAACATTCTAACCATAAAGCCTCTTTTAAGAAACCATTATTAAAGCTTGATGTAAAGTTTGTTTTACCTATGTTTAATGGAGATGCTAATCCTGAGAAGTTAGACAATTGGATCCAACAGGTTGAAGTATATTGTCCTGTTCAACATATTGACGAAGAAGAAGTTAAAGTGCAACTGGCTTCTCTTCAGTTGGAAGGCACTGCTCTCATATGGTGGGAGAGCAAGCTTCAGGACTGGAGTAAGTGTGGTATTATTTTTTCCTCATGGTAGGAATTTAAACCAGAGATAAGGAAGCAGTTCTATCCATTAGGGTATTTACATAAAGCAATGATGGAATGGAAAAATTTGAGACAAAGAAAAGGTCATATTGTACAAAGTTTCACAGAAGAATTTAGGAAGAAAGCTCTTGCATTGAAATTCCTTTGGATTCTTATGAAAATTTAATGAAGTATATTGGCACACTTCACAGTTATATTCTTCATAATTTTCTCTTGATCAACCCCACTAGTCTTGATGAAGTTTGTGTGCAATACACTCACCTTGAGAACAGGGGGAAACATGTTCAAGAAGATCCCACAAAGAAACCTTCCAATTTCCCAGACAAGACTTTCAAGAAGTTCAAAAGGAAGGGCAAGAAGACTGCTAAAGTAACGAGAGAAGGAGGAAAACCATCTCGCACTCATTGCAAGAGGAACGATCACGATGAAGAACACTGTTGGAAATTGCATCCAGAAAATAAACCAAAACAGTTCGGTGGAAAGGGGAAGACAAAGACCGTTTCGACAGTGCAGCAAGATCTTGGTTTTGAATCAGGAGATGAAGGAAAGATCACAGCGATTGGAGTACAATGTAAAGATTCTCTTCATGCTAGTTCAAGTTCCACTGATGAATCTTATATTGATGAACGAAAGAGGAATGGGTTATTTCATATACGAGTTGTATATAAACATACTAAGATAGATACATTATTTGATCTGGGTTCCCAAGTAAACTTAATATCTGAAGCACTTGTCAAGAAGATGGGTCTTGTAACGAAACCCCATCGAAATTCTTACCCTCTTGGTTGGGTATGTGATAAATCAAAACTCAATGTTACCAAACAATGTAGGGTCGGATTTGTTATTGCTTCAGAGTTGATTGATGAAGTGGATTTGGATGTTGTACCACTTGATATATGTGGCATAGTGTTGGGGAGTCCTTATCTTTATGATAGAAAAATAGTCTTCTTTCGTCATGAGAACAAATACCACCTTACTAATGGGGGAGTGGAATATATTGTTAGAGCTCACAGCATGAGGGTAAATACGACACTTGTTAGTGCAGTGAAAATGAAAAGACTCATAACCACTAATAAGAGATATGTACTCATGGTTGTCAAAGAGAAATATATTGGGGCATCCGACGCTTTCCAAGGGTGTGATTTGTCTCATAAAAAGGAATTAATTGATATTATTTCTAAGTATGATGATATTTTTCAGGAACCAAATGGATTACCTCCTAAGAGGGAAATCCAACATGAGATACATATTCAACAGGATTATCCTCTTCCTAATGTGGGCATGTACAGGATGTTAGTTGTGGAGATAATAGATATCAAGAAGCAGGTACATGGCTTATTGGATCAAGGGGTCATCAAGCCTAGTCCATCTCCTTTTGTTTCTCTGATTGTGATGGTGCCAAAGAAATATGGCACATGGCGAATGTGTGTCAATTACCAGGACTTAAATAAAATCACGGTAAAAAATCGATACCCTCTTCCCCGCATAGATGATTTACTTGATCAGTTGAAGAATGTTTTTTATTTCACTAAGTTGGATTTGCACAGTGGATATCATCAAATCAAGGTTGTAAAACATGATGCATGGAAGACTTCCTTTAAAACCAAACAAGGATTGTTTGAGTGGTTAGTTATGTCGTTTGGGATTTTCAATGCTCCTACAACTTTCATGCATGTGATGAATGATGTATTCAGGCCTTTCCTGGATGACTTTGTGATTGTATATTTAGACGACATTCTTGTTTTTAGCGGGACTTGGGATGAACATGTCAGGCATGTAAAACAGGTATTGGATACTTTGCAAAGGGAAAAGTTGTATGTGAAAATGTCGAAATGTGAATTTGGAAAGACTGCACTTGTATACTTAGGTCATATCGTGGGAGGAGGACAATTGAAGATTGAACCTTCCAAAATTGATGTAATTTTGAAATGGCCTGAGCTAAAGAGTGTAATCGAAGTCCAAAGCTTCTTGGGTGCAGTCCAGTATTGGAGGAGATTCATTCCCAACTTCTCCTTTATAATAGCTTCTTTACATGCCTTAACCAATGTGAAGAACACTTTTCAATGGGAAGGAAAGAAACAAAAATCTTTCCACATTTTGAAGGAGAATATCAGTACCGCACCAGTATTATCATTGTTGAATCTTCAACAGTCATTCGAGATTGAGAAAGATGCCAATGGATACGCCATGGGTGCAATATTAATGCAATATCGTAAGCCTATTTGTTACCACTCTGAGACCTTTAACCAATTTGTTGTTAACCATCCTACATATGATAAAGAGTTGCATGCATTAGCTCAAAGCGTAAAGAAATGGAAGCACTACTTGTTAGGGAAGGAAACAATTATACGTATAGATCACTAGCCCTTACAATATCTTCAAGAACAGATCAAGCTACAACAATCTCGACACTATAGATGGATGGGTTTTCTACAACAATTTAATTTGGTAATCAAGTACAAGAAGGGTACAAGTAACATGGTAGTCGATATGCTTTATAGACCTCCTATTGTTGCTTCTATTATTTTGAAGAATACTTGTTTATCTCATGATAGCTATGTAGAACAATATGTCATCGGTGAAGATTTTAAAGAAGTATATGAGAAGCTAACCCATGGTGCACAGGTAGAGAACTATTGTTTGCAGGGAAAATTACTCTATCATCTTGGGAAGCTATGTATTCCTACAAGTGAACGAGTCTATGTAATATGAGAAGCTCGTACTTCTCTTGTATCAGGGAATTTTGAGGTAGGAAAAACTATGGCTCATTTGCAGAGGTTTTGTTACTGGCCTCAAATGAAAGTAATTGTAACTAAATATGTAAAGGGGTGTGTGATGTGTTCTACTTATAAGCCCACTAATAGAAAATTGGGGCTATACTCACCACTTCCCATTCCATCCCATCCATGGGAAAGTGTCTCCATCGATTTTGTATGGGGTTTACCAATGACCAAAGGGGGTCACGACTATTTGTATGTTGTAGTGGATAGGTTCAGTGAGATGTGTATCTTTATTCCATGTAAAAAGAAGATCATTGTTGAGAAGACTACTAATCTCTATTTTCAGCATGTTTGGGTTCACTTTGGGTTACCCATGTCCATTGTCTCGGATCAAGATACTCGATTCCTTGGGGATTTTGGACTAGCTTGTGGAGAATGATGGACACCAAATTGAAGAGGAGAACTGCTTTTCATCCACAAACCAACGGACAGACAGAGGTGGTAAACACAACAGTGGTACATTTGCTTCGAGGGTACTGCAACAAGCATCCTAAGTTATGGGATGAATAGATACCCTATGTACAACATGCTTATAACCGAACTTTACATTCATCCACTCAGAGTTCACCTTTTGAGACATTTTTTGGGTACCTACCAAAGGTTCCTTTAGACTTGATGTATGGGAAAGATGTCGATGTGAATGAAGAATGAATAGAGGATAAAACCCACAAGTTCATTCAGAGGATTCAGCAGATACACCAAGCAACTAGGGAACAATTGGAAAAGAGTCAAAGCACGGTATAAATTTTGGCATGACAAGCACAAGGTTGATCATCAGTTCCAAGTTGGAGACCGGGTATGGATTCATATTAACAAGGAATGATTGAAGGGTGAAGGCAATAAACTCAAGCCCATTCGATATGGACCCTTCACTATTTTGGAGAAAATCGGCACTAATGCTTTTCGTTTAGATCTTCCATCTTATATGCATATTTATTCAGTTGTGAATGTAGAGAACTTGAAACTTTTTTAGCCTCCCATGATCATGGATCAAGATGAGGAAGTTTCAATACCTTCAGTTGATGAGTTTGCACCTGAGTACTTGGATGAGTTACATGAAGATATCATCCTAGATAGAAGGATGACGACTTCACGTAGGGTTGATGTTGATTATCTTTGAGTAGGCTTAAAGTGCACACATCCAAGCAAGGCAAAGTGGATTGAGAAGGACAAAGTGAGGGCACTCTTCCCTCACTTACCAGTTGATTAATGAAATCTTTTGGTTGTCCAAAAATATCTCAATGGGAAGGTGTGATCCAAAAAGGATCCATAGAAGGCTTAGAACAACTTAGAATGCACAAAAGCAAATCAGAATGCTCAGAATGGCTTCAGCAGATAGCAAAAGGGAAAAAATTCAAAGTTCCAAAAACTCAGTTAAAATGGCATGATCGTGAAGACCACGTTGCAATATTTCTAACGACACAAATGGATAGTCAAATGGAGTTACGGATCAAAAGATATAAGCGGTTAAAGTTTTGGTCAACCTAGCCTAGACAACAGGGATGAGTCAACATTCGTACTGCTGACGTCAGCATTAGTATGGATGACGTCAGTGTTTGTACAACCTATGTGGAAATCACATAGGGTGACATGTGTCATGATGATATCAACATGCCACATGGCAACACCAGAGGCTGCCACGTGTCACTCAGATTTGGACTTTTTAGGGCACCACATGGACAAGTAAAAATGTTCCACATGGCACCCCATTTGACGCCATGTGGCACCAACCAAAAGATGCCATGTGTCCCAAGGTGACATCATCATGCACAGGTGGTCAAATCAACAAATTCCACATGGCCCAATAGGAAGGTGCCACGTGGGACCCCTGAAATGCATAAGGGGGTCGCGTGAAAAAAAATTAAAAATATATATATATAACATAACTACACCAAATATGGTGGCAGTTCCTCTATATACAGGGAATCCGCCATAGTTAGTAACCACTAACTACACGTCATAGTTGTTCACCAAAAATAGAAACGGATCTGTTAGTTTTGAACTAATGTTTTGTATATTCTTCTTTTTACAATGCATTAAATTAAGCATCAAACTCTTAAATACTATGCTTCATTTTATGTTCACTATGGGTTGTTCAAAAACACATGATAAAATTCAACATATTTCATTGTGGACTGATAAAATTCAACATAAAGTTGAACTCTTGGACCTATCCTACTATGTATTAAATTAAATGCTTCCTTGTATGTTCACTGTGGACTGTTCAAAAACACAGATAAAATTCAACATATTTCATTGTGGATTGTTCTTGGGCCTATGGGGACTGATAAAATTCAACATATTTTAATGTGGACTGATAAAATTCAAGATAAAGTTGAACTCTTGGGCCTATCCTACTATGTATTAATTTAAATGTTTTTTTTATGTTCATTTTGGACTGTTCAAAAACACATGATAAAATTCAACATATTTCATTGTGGATTGTTCTTGGGCCTATGGAGACTGATAAAATTCAACATATTTCATTGTGGACTGATGAAATTCAACATAAAGATGAACTCTTGGGCCTATCCTACTATGTATTAATTTAAATGCTTCATTTTATGTTCACTGTGGACTGTTAAAAAACACATGATAAAATTCAACATATTTCATTTTGGATTGTTCTTGGGCCTATGGGGACTGATAAAATTCAACATATTTCATTGTAGACTGATAAAATTCAACATAAATATGAACTCTTGGGCCTATGGGGATTATCATTACTTCTTTCGTACGTTTCCATAAAAAAATTGATGGTTGTGGGAGATTCCAAGGTCACTATCGATTGGATAAATTCCAAATCCAACATGAACTTGATATATCTCAATAAATGGAAAGACAAGATCAGAATCTTAAATAACAGATTTGAATCTATCAAATTTATGCACGTACATAGACAATTCAACAAAGTAACAGACAAGATCGGAAGCTTAAATAATAGATTTGAATCTATCAAATTTATGCATGTACATAGACAATTCAACAAAGTAGCAGATGACCTCTCCAAAAAGGCACTCAAAGGAAATTCTAGCTGGTTGTTTTATGAAGAAATTGTTTATGGAACTATTTTATGTACAGAAAATTTTTACATTTTCTAACTTGGATCTTTACAGATGTCCCTTTTTTGAATAATTTTGTATATGACACCAGATGACTTTTTATAACTTTACTACAATGTAAAAATGTGGAAGGAAGGAAAGACTACAAATCTTTTTTTATCATAACTTTCTAGATCCATATGTAACAAAAAATTTCATTTGATTCTAATATATTAACAATGAAACTGTTATTTTCACGTGAAAAAAAAACTAAGAAAATTAGTGTAACAATGGGTTAGAATACATAGAAAGAAAGAATCACTTGAACAAATGGAAGAATGAAGAAAGCCACTACAAATATTACAAAGTAAGAAAAACACACACAAGGGGCTCTACACACACTTGAATTTGAACCTAGGACATATACATGGTCTTTATCATTTCAATATTTTCAGAGAGACATGGTCTCACATTTACATCAAAATCTCAATTTACATGAACATCTCAATGAAAGGTTTTAATGGTCTTTGAATTCACCTTCTTTCTCATACGAACAACTATGAGAAAACTACAAAGATGATAACAATAGCTAAGAAAAACACAAGAAGAGAAAGAAGAGATATTGAGATCACTCATGTAATATTTTGTCTTGTCTTGATTTTACTTGCACTATGTTTATTTATATAAAATATTGGATGAAATAATTTCAATATACTATTTTCTTGATTTCAAAAAAAATTATCAAATTTTATAGTTTCTTATGAAATTTCAAAATGAAATATTCAAGAAAATGTGAAATAAAAATTAAATTTTATAATTCTTCAAATTTTATAGTTTCTTATGAAATTTCACAATGAAATATTCAAGAAAATGTGAAATAAAAATTATAGTTTCACACTTATAATTTAAATTTTGTTTGATTTGGAAATATGGTTGAAAATAGTCAAAACAAGTCATCAAATTTAATACAAGTCCAACAATGAAAATAGTCAAAACAAGTCATCAAATTTAATATAATTCCAACAATAAAAATAGTCAAAACAAGTCATCAAATTTAATATAAGTAAGCGATATTCATTAAAATTTATATTGATATTAAAATTTATCAGAATTTAAAGTTTTTCTAAGCCATCAATAGTCTCTTATAATGACATGGAAATGGGTCCTACTTTTGATATGAAGTTATCATTTTCATATGAAAAAACATTGAACAATCAAATTGCAAATAATGAACGCATTTATCCTATATGTAGTAAATCAGTTACATGCATTGAAGGATTTGTGTATACGATTTGGATAATTTGTAGAATTAAAGTATAATCATCCAAAGTATAGGTCAATTTAGGTTCCCTAGATACAATCTATAGGTTCTTCCTTGAAATTGTAAATAAGGCTTGGTAAACTTTATTTAATTCATCAAAAATATAACTTTTCTTAATTGAATGGACCATGAAAGTAAACTAAACTAGAAATGATTCTAGAATCTTAGATATTCATAAATACGTGTGCTTTCAATGTAAAATATAAAATTATGGAATGTACATGTGTCACTTGTTTAAAGAAATCGTAATGGTATTCCATCTTCAATTGTTCGTTCATGATCGGCTTTGGACATTTTCCATTTTCTAACTTTTGTTTTTTTTCTTGATTGAACTTCTATTAACTTTATGTGTTGTGTCCCTGAGGTGTAGGACAGCCGGTGACTGAGTGTGCTATTAAAGCGCTCCATGATGTTAAAGTCACCGGTTCGAAACCTGTTGGGACAAAAAATCCATCCATGTTAAGGGTTGGTGTGGCTCAGGCCGGGTGCGATCCCTGGGTGATTTTGACGGCTTAGATGCCCCTTATTCGTGGTTTCTTAGCCACGGGTTAGTCCCACATGTCACAGACAAACTATCAAACATATGTGTGTGTGTGTGTGTGTGTGTGTGTGTGTGTGTGTGTGTTGCACATACCAAATGACTATATTGACAACTTATAACATCTAATTGGTAGTCTTGAAAGTGAACGTGAGTATAGGTTTGATGGGTTTCTTGAAAAAAATATCCTTTCAATACAATGGATCCTCTTTCATATATAAAACCATTATCATCAAAATCTTCTAATAGCCTCATATTTTGTTCTATGCATCGCATCAAATAATATTTCACATTTTCAATGTTGTCTACAGGTGCAACCATGGCAATGACATCTATAAATAATTGGATATATTAAACAACAAATAGTTCGTGCTAGATTATCACACAAGTACATCTACAAGTTATTTGAAAAATTTTAAACATAAAAATTACCTTCTCTAACAAGATCAGAAACTCTATCACCATCAATTGACACTATAGTTTCATTTGATTCCATCTCATCTGAGCTTGCAAGTGGAATTTTCTCTTTTACATTAATTTTGGTATGTCTCCAAGCTTTAACATATTCTACATTTTTCGTTTTCGCAAATATCTATGGATTAGGTGTCCTCTATGTAAACTGAACAAAAACAAGACTCATTTCTTCTATCAAATGCAAACACATTTTGATAATGTTTTGTTTTAACTAAATGTATTTTTCCTGTCCCATGTATTGTATTGGCATCATATGGGATTGATCTATTTACATCTTGGATTCCAACATACCAAAAAAATCTGCACAAGACAAGAACTTGTTAACTTGAAATCTCTTAAGAAAATGATTGAAGATTGAATATAAATTTGAACATGTTCAAATAAAAATATCATGTGTACATGTGTAACACATGTATATATAAACACACATGTGCACATCCCTTGAAGGATTATAGTCATGTCTTAGTGCCATTTTGCACCATTCAACAACTTGTTCAGTGGATTCAAATTGATCGGCATGAGGGTACATCTGATACCTTCGAAGTGCTCATTTTACACATGCCCTTGCACCGTCGCGCTCTCCTTTTCCATGACCAGTCTCAAAAAAAATCCAACAATGTGTAATGTTTGATTTTTTATAAATATGACATAACCAATAGAATGATTGTGAAGATTTGAACTGACTCTCACACCCATTTGACCATATCCATTATCAATCGAATCTGAATTTGCGTTCTTTCAATGAATCATAAAACTTATCAAAACAATGTTGTACATAATGTGTAGCATGTGCTCGATCATCACTTATATAAAATTGATATTCTTTAATAACATGTCGATTGTCGTTGGTGGTTTCTATGTTATCAAGACTCCATTGAGCATATCTATATAGAACGTGGAAAGATATCGTGACTTGATCAGAATGATAATATTTACTCTGTATTTCTTTTTGTGCAACGAATGTGTAATTCTCTACAAAATCAACTACAGGCAAAATTGTCCCTGGTGGAAACACTTCACGGGATTGTTTTAATTGTAGGTCTTTCCATCGAGCTCTATGTGAATGCTTGGTGTATTTATAAATTTCTTCCTCAAACTTCTTCAAAAAATCTATCACATAGATTTTATCTACTATCAAATCAATCCTTTTGGAAATAACATTTGAAGAATGTGGAGTCATGTTGTTGATATATTCATATATCTTCCAACTGACTGTTATATTAGAAAATGATTGATCATTCATATCAATATGATACTTTGAGTGAAACAAACTTAGATTTCCACAATGATCACATTTCTTTCCACCAACACATTTGTTTTTGTAAAATAAATCATCACCTTCTCTTTCACATAGAATTTCAGATATAAAACCACGGAATGTGGAAGGAGGAGGTGAACTTGGCCATAAAGTTTTACCAAAATCAAAAAAAGTGTCATACTACAACTCAAATTCTACATGATAACGACAACAACAAGTGTCACGAATGGTGATGGGTCTAACAAACCATGGTTTTTGTTGCACAAATGTATTGATGGAAATTTAACTTATTTGTGCTCTTCTTTGAATTTATTGAACAATTCTATTTGTGTCATTGGCAATATATGTTTTGGATGTTCTTCATATTGTTTCTGTGTTATTCATCGTCACAACACATCCCTTGTATGTGGTGAAACACGAGATTCTGCAAACCAACAATTACAGGCCAATTCTCTAACATTTTCTACAAGTCTATCTTTGTAGGGTTGTCTAGAAATCACTGTCCAACAAGCTAGTTCATCATTTCAATCTATTTGCAATCAAAATTTTATACGTTTGTGCATAGTTTTTCTTGACATTCCCATCATTTTTTCCATGTGTCGTGGCAAACGATCTTTTATATTGTTAGATGAAACAACTGTTGTTTGTATCGCTCTATGTGCAACACTGACATTTTTTTTTCGAGATTTTCCAAAAGCTTTTAATACACTAGTTATATTGTCAAAGACATTTTGTTTCACCTTTGTATCTTTTGTCGACTTTTGAATACCCAATAATGATGTAGCTTCTTTTAACTTTCTTGACTTTATTAGACAGAGTAAAAGTTGAGCTTGTATTGTTACTGATTTATCTTTGAAAAAAGTATCATACATATTCTTAGTTCGGTATCTTATATAATGCTTAGCTTTTTTCTTCCCAATTTGCCAGTATCAACATTTTCTAATATTTCATCATCAATGTTGATAGATTCTCTTGCATATTTCAATTTAAAGTTTATATTAAAAAACAAAACCCGAACATAAATTCACTAAACTATATATACAAGTTTAGTGTGTATCTTGTATTATCTAAATTTATGTACATACCTATAGGTGATTCGTCTTCTACTTCAGTTTCGGTTTCAACGTCTTCTACGACATTATGAGACAAATCTATTTATGTTTTTTGAAAAACATCAAATTGTAAAATTACAATCAATTATATTAAACAATATTTTAAATTTGAATTCTATACTTTTAATATAGACAATATGTGCATGCATACCTAGTTGGACTTCTTCTTGTTGAAAATCTCTATTTACATTATCATCGTTTCTTTCTTCAATATTTTCACATTCTCGTTTCTTTCTCCAATAATTCTCTTTCCTTTGTCCGTTATGTTGAGTATCATCTCGAGTGTGATCAAATTTTCTCTTGCACAAACTTTTGTTTCCCATGACTTTTATAGTTATCTGTAAAATATATGTTCAACAAATACTTCACCTTGAAAAAATGCTCAGCATTTATATTTCAACATATAAATTGTTATTCCAATAAAAACTTGAACAAACATCAATTACCTTATTCAACAAAAACCAAAAAGATGATTCGAAACTTTGTTTAGGTGCTCGAGAAAACCATCAAACAAGTGATGAATTGTGTTAAATGTATTTGGCCAAAAGCGTATTTATACGATTTGGCACGGAAATGAAACGATATGATGTGTCTTTTCATTTTTTCCGAGCAATGGAATTCGCTCAACCATCTTTCGGCCAAAACAAGGTTTTTTTGACCGAAAACCGTGGAAACTGTTTAGTTTTGACTATTTCTGTTAGAATTTAGTCTTTCGGCCGAAATAATATTGTTTCGGCCGAAACTAGAAATTGGGACTGTATACAGAAACCAAAGAATTTCCCCAAGCTTACATGAACTTTGGAGGTTGCAGACTCCTGCAAATACTTAGAATTTGGTTTCGCAAATGACACCAGTGTTTACAAAATTGAATCTACTTTCAATTCCTATAATTTGTTTTCATTTTCATTCTTTTTATCTAATTTTATTTAATTTTTTAAAAAAATGACTGCATAATATTTTCAGCACACATTATGATTCAGTGAAATGAAATATCTGTATCTCTAAAAATACACAGTGAAAAATTTAGAAAAAAATATATTCATAATCCTTAAACCGCTCTTTTCAAAAGGGTATTTTTATATTTTATTTTTAAGTAAAAATTAAGATAGATACAGGGTGGAGGAAAACATGTGTCTAAAATCTGCAACGTTTTCAGCTTGGTTAACTTCAAAAAATTCTAGAAATTATAATATTCATCTCTTAGATTCAAAATTATAGTCATAATAAAATAGAGTCTCAGTATATTGTTGCAGTATATTTCGTTTGTTAAAAACATAAGTTTAATAATAGATACATTGTTGGAGGGAAAAATAACTCATTATCATTCCTTTCATGTTTAAGGAACATATTGTTAAACAATTAACAAATTGACATATCAAATATTAATAAAAAAAATTGAAAAATAGTCATTGGAAAGATAACAAAATTCTTCACAAGTTTTTCTTTTACTGTAAAGTGAAATTCTAAAAAAAAAAAATACTTTTGTATGTCATAAGTTGAAGAACTTGTAAAAATACAGTTTTTTTCTCATAAAACAAGCAAAATAGACACCCATCTTCATGATTTCACCCAGTGAATTTCTCAACAAATAATAATTAAGGTATTTTTTTGGAAGCATCTAATGCGGCTAAAGCTTCATGATGAGAAATACAATGAATACCTATAAGATTAGGTACATCCATTTTCAAAAAAGTAACAAAGCCAATTTCATTGTCAACCATTGATGAAGCACCATCTATAGACACTGTTATCAATCTTTTATTTGAAAGACTCCTTGCTTCCTTTAAATCATTAATTGCATCATATGTTGTTTTCTCTCTTCAATCATAGACATTTATGAGCTTGAAAAAATGTGCAATTGAAGGCCTCATCCCTTGTGAGCCTAGAAATGTGGCATAAACTATAAGGTGTTTCTCTAAACTACTATATGTACTTTCATCTAACATCAATTGAAAAAAATGACTATCCAACATTATTGGTGTGTGTACCTCTTCAAGATACTCAAATATAGCAAAATAGAATTCTTTTGTAGTCATGTGATTTGTATATGATGTGTAATCTTTATTCTTTGGCATATTTGGTGTTTGTAAGGACATTGCAAATAAGCAAAGGGATTCATATTGTGTGAGGGATAAATCTTCTTACACAACCCAATAAACTAATTTCATAGTTGTGATAACACTTTGCTTGTTCCTATCATTAATGCATGATGTGTGTTATGTAATAGGCTTTAATTTCCTTTCATTTCCATATATCCATTTTGTTTGTGAAATTTATGGATGTTTGAATTTGCATGAAGAACTAGTGAATCATGTTGTGTGGCAGAGAAACCAATGTCAATCTCTCATGGTCTAATTGTCTTATGTGTTTTACAGTATATGCATTTCGTAATTGTTTTTCCTTCATGTTTTGTCTCTCTCAACCACTTATACTTAGTTTTTCATTCCTCTTGAAACTCTCGTTTTTCTTTCAATTTTCTTTTATTTTCATTGTTAGGTTCTTCACCTTGAAATTCTTCACCACGTTCTTCATTATACTCCAATATATCCAATTCTTCATTGAAATCAAAATTATACTCCTCTTTATTAGGCAATGAAACTTGTGTTGTAGTAGACCATCCAAATACTTTTTGATAGAAGATTGGCTATTTTTTCTTTGAGACAATTTTTTTATGTAATACCTATATGATAAAAAAAAATTGAAAGTAATTAGGTACGGAATAAGCATGCCCATAAAATTCATAACTTCTAATTAAAAGATGAAGCAATCTCTTTTAAAAAATAGTTTCAAAGGCAATGAATTCATTATATATTAGTTCTATTCCAAATACTATCAAGTGACCTTGCTATAAAATGGATTACTAGATTCAAAATTAGTACAAAATGAATGATGATAAATTTTATAGAAATGCACATCATTATAAAAAGCACTCAATCAATTCTATTAAGTAATGAAAAATTTTAATTGAATATCGCAAAGCCTTCAATTAACTTTATAAGAATTAATAAAAAAAAAACTAACATTAACTTTATAAACTTTTTTTTTTAATTGACAAATTAAATTCACTAAGTCATTAAATATTTTGACTTGAAAATCTCATAATAATAAAATACAAGTGAAAATATAATTACAATTAAAAAAAAACTTTTAACACAAATGAAAACTTACACTTATCTACTAATTTAATAAACTAATTAATATAAATGCACACTTATCTACTCATTTAATAAATTAATTAATTTAAATGCACCACATGTATTTTTCATACTAACTAAAATTTATAAAAAATGTTTGTTACTTATCTACTAAATTATAAAAAATTATCTCTTACTTGATTGTTAAGGCATAGATTTAAAGAGTGAATTTAATAGAGTTCATATTCATAAAGGAAATCAAACAAAATGCTGCTACCTTAAAAACATTAAAACTACAACGCTTGTTTAATAAAGTAGCCATTCGTATTCCATAAAAAATGTTATTATCAAAAGCAAGTATAAATATATGGCTTAGCAATAGACATATAAACAACTACAAAATAGTATAAATATATGGTTTAGCAATAGACATATAAACAACTACAAAATAGAGTTTTTTTCCAACGAGAAATTAACTCGATTTATATTAGAGATATAAATCATTTACATCACAAGCAGCCATTACAATTCGTCCCGGAGACCCAGCCAGATTTGACCTCAAGACCTCCTCCCAACACTTGGAGAAAGGTACTTGTCATTACCAACTACAAAATAGAGTTGAAGGAAAGAAATCAGCATATAGCAAAGAAAAGTGTACCCTTGTTTTTAAAAAGATATTAAAACATATGTAATGGTTACATGGTAATCTTATGTACAACTTAATCTTACCCAAGCTCCTTTTTTAATAAAAAAGAAATACCAACTCATATGCATTGTTTTTTTTCCAAATTAAGAAAAGTGTATAAACATACATATCAACTATCCAATTTCGTAAGATTTTTATGAAAAGATGTAATCATTTTATATTTTAGTTTTGTGATATAATTAGTTTTTTGAATTGGATAGAAAAAAAAACTCAAAATGGAAGAGAGAATAAAGGAAAATTCAATCATCTATATTCACTAATATACGCTATATTTAAATTAATAAAAACAAAATTATATGAATATATCCTTGATTTTGGTCTTCTTATTTTGTAATTCTTTTATAATTATATTTAGGAAAAAAAAAAAAAATTAGTGTAATCATGGACATAGATTTTGAAAATATAAAGCTTACACTTATGCAAAATGCCTTTTGGTAAAATACAACGAGCTTACTATATTTAAATTAATAAAAATAAGATCACATGAATATATCATTGATTATGGCATCGTAATCTTGCAATTCTTTTATAATTACATGTATGGAAAGTTTTTTTAACAAATTATGAGTACAATCACGAACATCTATTTTGAAAAATATAAAGCTTACACTTATGCAAGACATGCTTTGGTAAAATACAATCGGCCTTTCAAATAGGATATACCCATTAAAAATATGTTTCCCCTATGAGATGCATGCAACAACAACTACGAAACAATGCAACCCCAATAACCATTGAATGAAACCTTATAGCGCTAAGGTTTGCATAGAAAAATAAATAACTTTCTTCATCACATACTGCAAAAGTTAAATATTAAAGACCCAATAATAAACATTATAATATCAAAATAAATATAAAAAACTAAAGGATTGAGAAACAAATGAAGTAATCAAGGTTTTCCACCTTTCTACTTATTATCACAAATGAGTTGATAATTTAAAAAAAAAAATTAAAACATTTATCATGACACGAGAGTTGATAAAACTATCAAACATAGGTCAAAGCATTTACATGAAGCTCATACAAATTTTATACATAAAAGAGGAAAAAGGTGAATGATGATATAATAATTTTGATAAAACCACTATGAGCAATTGCTAATTGATTGCTAAACCTTAAATTTGATTCAAACATTGTTCATGTCCTACATAATTAATTAATTAATACATAGAAATCATGTAGGCCATGCATTGGATGGTTTTGTCGATTTTGAAATATTTTTTTGATGTGAACATGATTACGTTGGAAAATGCAGAAATGTCTACTACTATTAATATGGATGTGAAAAAAGTGAAGTTTGTGGAATCCTATGAAGTATTGATGGCATACGATTCAATCAAACAAAGACAATTTCAAAGATCTTCACAATTTCCAAGAATTCAAGCATGACAATGTACACTTCAATAAAACATAATTGCAATTGTAATTTAGCGTAATTTAATACTAAATATCTATAAGTCCTACCTATCTGGGTAGTTGCATGTAGACACTGGGTAGTATTCCTAAATATTAATGTTTTCTTCCCTCTCTGCCTTTAGTTTTCATCCTGCAATGTTCCTGAATCCTAATCTTTTCTTCCCTCTCATCGACCTTTAGTTTTCAGCCTATAGAATTGCATGATGTGATATAGTCAAAAGAATCCTTGTAACTTATGAACGTGTTGTGCAGCCTATGTTATAGAATTTATAACCAGCGGGTAGCAAGTTGTGACCAATCACCACAACATGCATGCTTTACAAGTTTAGACTATGTAGTATGGAACAACTAAAACGCTCTAGATTTGGTAATTGACTGTAATTTTGGCAATTCAATAGATTCGAAATTCATGGATTGATGCCAAAGAAATTTTGAAATTACCCAAATTACAGATTTGGAAACATTGCATTTCCAGCTGCCCAATTTGGTTGAAAAGCTCTCAAGAATGCAACATGTTGAAAGACCCACTATGCGAGTATGTTACTCATGAGCACGTGGCGGACTTATAAATATATTATATATTTATACATTTATATTTTTTTCCTAAGGAAGAAATAGCGGGAAACCCTCTAAGTATTTCCCCACATTTCATGGATGGTAAACGGGTTGCACAACAATATCAACAATATAGTTGGTCAGGTTCTTGACCTTGAGGCCTTAACAATATCAACAATATAGCTAGGATTTGACCTTGAGACCTCTTGAATTATAACCATAGCACTCATACACTTGAGCTAACTCACTGAGCTTTATAAATTTATATATAATATATGGTACAAGTGATTTTTTACATTTCCCATCAAATTGATTGTTTCAAAAATTAAGTGGACATCATTAACGACATGTAAATTTTGAAATTGATAGTATTTGACTGTTAAATAAGAAAAAAATGGGTATTTACCCATCAAATTTAACCTTTGAACACATCAACCTTAATTATGCTTTTGTTCTTTAGAAAATTTTTCCTCAAGTGGAGCATAGCTACAAAGTCCCTGCTCAACATCATAGTGTTTCTGGTCCTTCCAATGGGCTCTATGCTACACTAATAAAAACTTCCACTATTGCATGCAAGGTAAAGAGGTTATTTAAATGATATTTCTTATTCTCCAGTACCACGTCTGTAAATAATATTTTTCAATCGGGTTTAGCCTGGACCATTAAGAGGAGTGTTATCCTCCCCACCCAAGATCATTTCTCGCAAGTGACATGTTGAGTTTTTAATGAATATATTGGTGTATCAGCTTTGAACCTTGAAATCCAATACCATGCTTGAAATGAGGGGAAGTGCCTATTAAATTCCCTTATATACAAAACGAGGGGAAATTCCTAGTAAATTTACCCAGAAAAAAAAAATGTACAAACAATATTTCCTTGAAGAGTTCCATTGAATCTAATTTGAAAAGGTTACTTTGCAATCTTATCTCATTTTCATGTAATTCTTAGATATTATGCCACATACCTAAAACAAAAGATGGATACTTTGTTTCAAATACTTTTTTTCTCAAAGACTACCTCCTAGTTTGTTATGAAAAACTAAGAGTTGAAACCCCTTATACAAACAAAAAAATAGTAATGATCAAATCATGCACCTATTTTAACACCTTTCAGCCAAAATATATATATATATATATATATATATATATATATATATATATATATATATATAACATTTGCAAGGAGGCATGAATGTTTTTCTTAATAACGTTGCAAAAGATGAATGAAAATGACCCTGCATGCCATTGTTGAAAAAATCTTATATATTTAGTTATGCTCTAAACTCTCAATTGAAACATTTTAAATCATTGTGATCACGTTGTTTAACAAAACCCTTGATCGAAATATTTATTTCATAACTTTTCAATCATTTGTTGTTCTTATAAAACCTTGAGAATAGTTTGAGTTAATTCTCGAGGTTTAAATTGTTAAATCGAGAGATTTGTCAATCTCTCGATTAAAATTATTTGAAGTTCAAAATTTCTTGGCTTCACATGAACAATTTTATCGATTGAATATGGTAATTTTAAGTTATTCGAACATTAAAAATTTTATCTATGGAAGAAATTGAATTTTAAATTATTTCGATTGAGATTAAATACTCTGAAAAAGCTTGATCATATAATCTCTATAGACGACAACAAAAATATTATGAAACTAAAACTCATGGATCATGCAAGTGTCAATTTCCAAATATGAACTCGGACGTTAAGCTATCCCTTGGGCATTTGTTTGAATTTGCTACCACGGTTTGTCAAATTGTAGCATTCAACATGACCCCCCCTCCATAAAGCTAACACGGAAACAATGAGCTCAACGAGCCCGGACCCTGATCAAACATGATCAAACAGGAAATTGTTTTAACTTCCAAAACACCAACATATATTAGTCCAATGGATTGCAATCTAGCGATTGAGATGGATTGTCATCAAAATCAAAATAAAGATCTAAGTTCAAATCCCAACAGTTATAGAGCCCTAAAAAGGAAGTTGTTACAGTATCTTCTTTTTTTTTAAACCATGGGAATCACTAATTTGTCGAAGTAATATGGGTGAGGTCTAGGATCAAACATATTAGTTGCCACTATAACCCAAGAGTATATCCAACAATGCACAAACCATATATATCAATAACTTGTAACTTAGCAAGGGTCAAGGCATCTCGAGGCACATCGAAGTGGACCTCTTTCCTTGGGGGCATCTACCCTTCTAGCCTTATCATAACAGGCCGACATGTTACTCATGGGAATTGAATCGGGGTGGGGAAGATAACAAACATGCTACCCAACCACCCGAGCTAAACCTATGTGACAAGTTGTTACATTATCTTTAATAATTGAAAATTTCCACATTACAATTTACATGCCTCTACTAATAGCCCCTGCTAGCCCTAGTCGCTCTCACTACGTGCCCCTTTTGATGGCCCTCCTGGAACCTGATCGAAGAGGGGGGCCTTACCCTCTTGTCGCTCAAGCAGTAGCCTTTCAAGCTTTGATTTGCTCCATTGATAAGTCATCCCCTAAGTCTTATCTCTAAAAGTTTGTAACATCCCCAGTTTTAATCCCCACAAATTATAATGTAATTGTGTAAATGCAATTTAGGCTTGTGAGTTGGTATGTTGGGTCAGGGATCTTGTACTAATTAATACGGCCAAGGGTCGAGCTATGTAAAAATGTACATTGAAATCATTAATAAATAAATAAAATCGTTGGCTATGGTACAAGAGGGATGGTAACAACAGGGGGGGCTATGATTCCACAAGAAAGGGGGATCCAAGGGGTTACCCATTTCTATTAATCCAACCATTTTCATATTAATGTTTATTTCCTTAAAATTATCAAAAGAGATATTAAAGTAATGTAAGAGTGGTAGGTGGGGAAAGTCAATATAAGAGAGCTGATTTTTATGCCAAAAGCTAGATTGCATATTTGTAAATGAATTTCCTACTGAGGAAATCTCTCAAAATCCTATGGGTGGTTGTTGTGAGCACTCTAAATTATAGTTGGGAGTTCCTAGAGTCCCCAGTTGTGAGATTTCCTGGCCAACCATGCATTGGATCCTTGGAGGGAAGTGGGTATCCCCGAGGAACTTCGTAGCAAAGAAGGGGGATCCCTTTCCTTGGGTTGTGTAGGTTGAGGAGAAAGAGAGTTGGTGGATTGGAACTGTTGTAGGAGTTAGCCTAAGAATTGGGTTGTTGAGTGTGGATAGTAGACAAGAGGGTCGGACCTCTTTGTGGACTCATAGCCTTAACTCAGGGGTGGCCTACTATTGAAAGAAATGGAACAACAACTCTTATGGCTAGGAAGAACATCCATATACATAGCCAATTGGTTTTCCCATTCAAGATAAGTTTTGTGTCTCTATTTTTTATGGCTAATTCTGTTGTGAATGTTGCAGTTGCTTGATATGCATGAATTCATGGTTTGTATTATGTTGTTAAATGCACGAGTAAATTTGTGGGTCTCCTGGCCTTTGTTCATTTTATTTGCAAAGGGCATATTAACATGTTTTAGTAGGCTAAGGTATTTTACAATTGGTATCAAAACAAATTCCGGGTTTGTTGGTAAAGAGTATTTTACAAGTGGTATCAGAGCTTAGGGTTTCAACACTAGGCCTACAAAGGCCTACTACAGAACAACAAGATGTTATTTGTGTGAATTTGGGTGAAATTTGATTTTTCCAAGCTTAAGAAATCAAGGTCAAAACCCCTCAAAATTCAATTTTTATATTGACATTTTCAGCCCAGAGGTTTATTCAGGCAACTAAGTGGTCGGATACAATAGAATTTGGCCCAAGGAGCTAAGTATGTATGTTTGTGATAGTGGCGAGTTCACAAGTTTTCATTTTGGGAAAAAATGACAAAGTGTTGGTAATATTTTTATCACCAATAAAGGAGTGTATCGATGAGCATAAAATTTTTGAATTCATCGATAAAGGAGTGTATTAGCGAGCAAAAAAAATTTGAAGTCATCAACAAAGAAATGTATCAATGAGCAGAAAAATTTTGAATTCACCGATAAAGGAGTGTATTGACGTGCGGAAAAGATCTTCTCAAGTTGTTGAAACATTGGCAAAGAAAGAATATCTTTCACTGAAACATCGACAAAGAAAGATCTTCTCAAGTTGTCGAAACATCGGCGAAGAAAGAAGATCTTGCGTCGAAATGTCAAAGGAAAAAACACTTTTTGCGTCAAAATGTTGGTGAGAGGAAAAGATATCAAGTCGTTGAAACATCAGAGGAAAAAGCACTTTTAGTGTCAAAATATTGAAAAGAGGAAAATATTTCAAGTCACTGAAACATTAGACGAGGAAGCACTTTTGGCATCGAAATGTCGATGAGGGGAAAAGATAAGAAATTGTAAATAAAGAAAAAAAGAGAAGAAAAGAGGAGAAAGAGAATAGAAGAGGAAGTAAAGAGAGAAGAAAAAAAGAGAGAATAGAAGAGGAAGTAAAGAGAAAGAAAAGAGAGAAGAGTTCCAGTGAGGACCACTGGCTAATTCTGCTTCAGTTTTCCGAAAAACACAAATTAGTGGGTTTTGAAGACCAGGGTCATGCTCAGTGACCGAGAACCAAATTAAGGTGATTTTTTTAAAGACAGCTCAAAAAGAAGGCATGAAGATACCCAATTGTGCTTTTGGCATAATTCAAAAGGGTTTGGAGTGGAGATGACAAAACAAAGAAAAATCCACTATTCCTAGGCACTTTTGGGGGATTTTTGAAATCTTTGGAGAAAAAGAGACTCTGGATCACCAACCTAGAAAAAATTATTTAGTCAAAATTTTGCCTACTCATCAATCCGAACAACTTTGTTTTGAGGAATTTTTTGTCATTTTTGATTCATTTGGGAGCTAACCATTTTAAGCTAAAATTTTCAAATATGGAGGAAATGCAAAAGGACAAAATTGTCAAATCTAGATTGATGCAGAAGTTGGATGGAGCATCAAATATTGAATTTGGCAGTTGTTGTGCATTCATAATCAGAAATACTATCAATGCTCGATATAAAAAATTTCATGGTTGTCGGAAAATTCTTTCTACATGTGGTATAAGTTTTCCTCTAAGATTTGTTGTACCGGTGAAACAGGTGCAAAAATGAGTGAAACTGTTGATTTCATAGAGCCATAAATTTTAGCTCAGAAATCAAAACAAGGCATGAGTGCAACCATTGGAAGGTACTCTAGAGAGAAACATGATAGAAGGATCTAGTTCTTTGAAGAAGCATCTAGTAATTTTATAGAGTTGCAGGAAAAAGGGAAATTGGACTCTATGAACCATGCAATTGCTCAATGTGAAAGTTTTCCAAATAATATTCCTTTTGGAAAAACATTTACAAATGATAGAGGTACATACCAAAGGCGAGTATTGGTTTACAAAAATTGCCTATACTCATGATAGTGTCTATGTAGAAATATTGAGGCATGTTTGGGAGAGTAACAACCCGGTAATGGAAAATGGGGTTGAGTTTTTAATAACAAGGTATTGTTGGTGAGAAAGGAAACACTCAACTAGAGAAGGATTGTTAATAAGAAGATCATATGACTTAAATGAAGATTGTGTTGGTCTATGGAAGATTATAATTCCAAGTTCCAATTGACATGGAAGTAGGGAAGAGCTTGTAGAGTTGGTTGAGACAATAAAGAACTTGTAGAGGGAAGTGCAAAGCTACAGAGTAGGTAATGAAAAGTTGATAAAGGACTCAGAAAGAAAAAAGAAAAATTAGCATCCATCTACTACAAAGTCTAAATGTCTTGCAAAGGCATATCAACAAGGATTCTCGCAAAAACATGAAACCAATAGGTGAAGAATTTCCATTAATAAGCACGGGAAGGCAAAGTAAGCCTCCTTAGTCTTGAGGGTAGAGATGTGTTGATAGCCACAAAGATTGTTGCAAAAGATAACAAGGGTCTCAGGGAGTGATGTGTGACTCACGGGATGGGTGAGTCATCTCTATGTGCAAGCATAGGAATGCCTAGAAAAGAATTGTTATCTATAAATTAGCTACATCTGTCAAAAAGGTACTCATAGCAATAAAGCCACTTATGTTATCGAAGTGTGTAGTGGAAGTAGGATACAATTGCAATGAATTCAAGGATAGAATAATGAATTTCCCTTCATGTTTGAGTGCCAATGGAGGAATACAACATTCCATTAGGAGCAATTTGGTCTTTAGTGGACAGGCAGAGTTTCATAGTGAATCACTCAATGAAGTGAATAGAAGTATTCATAAAATTGACAAAATTCGAGGGATAACTAAAGATAATGGAAAGGGATGCCATAAAGAGAATAGTTAAGCTAATTGGAAGATGTCGCAACATTAAGAAGATAGAATTATATAAAGCACACCACTCCAATGTGCTAGAAGGTTTTGGCGAGGTAATGTGGGAACATGGTTTCCTAAGCAGAGGTAGCTTCCAATAGGACGTTAGCTAGAAATGCAAAAAGGCCAAGAGGGAGTTGGCTAGAAAAGCTTCAGAGCAGAGAACAATAGTGCACAGATAAGCAAAATAAAATTGCATAAGGTTGCAAGGATCTAGAAAGATTCAAGGATAGTTACATGGAGCATAAGAAGATGAAACAGATATGCCCCAGAGTGCATACTGGAAGCGATGCATGATGCATATAGTGAAGCTAGAATGCATATGAATTAGTAGGCATGATGAGATTGAATGATTGGTGCATATTGATGTGCATTAGTGCATGCATAAATGCTTGGACATGTTTATGGAATGATTATAGACTAAGAATAGTGTGTTGTTATATATGTGAAATAACGATGTTATGATAATTGAAAATGACTAATGAGGGATTATGTATCTAGGAAAAATGTCTAGGGAATGGTTGAAAGTGTGGATGTTTTCATTGCATACAACCACCATCTGTATGAAGAAAAATGAGGATGGTAAGAATAGGTTTGTGAAGGGAACCTATGAGCTTACTAGCTAATTAGGTAGCATCAAATAATTTGATAATAGCCATGCAGGTATGCAATTGGTCTCTTGTGATACTTAAATGTTGAAGAGAAATGAGGTGAGAATTACCTCAATCAAAATTTAATATTGAATTGATGTGAAATGGTTGAGGGCCTAGAGTATACAAATGTTGTTAATGTTGGAATGAATTTATGTAAAATTTAATTGCATATTATGTTATGTTGGTTATGAGATCATAACCAGGTCAAGTTAAAGGACACACTCCTGCTATAGAAATGGATGTCAATAGAGCTAGTTGTGTGTAAGGCCATGTTGTGGTTGGATATGGAAGGGATATAGTGACATACAAGAACTTAATGGTCTTCCTTTGTATAATCGATGTTTGGGCTACAACCTCTTTGTCGATAGCGACGAGCATTAAGAGATTATGTTCCTAGTGTTGTGTATGGGTCGAAGAGGAAGGTATCCAAATGGTTGGATAAGTAAATGGGAAAGAATTTGGATTATGTGTTGAAGTGTTGGATAGACCTTCCAACTCACCATGGTAGAATACATGCCATAGACATGTGGTATTTCGTAGTCAATGCAAGGATGAATTGTGCACATGTGGCCATGGGTAATGGCACATTAGTTTATTTATTGATAATGTTTGATTGCATTATGAGAAGCTTGGATGTCGATAATGCATGTGTAAATAATGATAGCTTCATTCCATTTGATATGATTACTATACATAAGTGATTGAATTGTTAGTATGTACAATTTTGAGATCACTTTGTGAGTTATTGTAAATGAGCAATAAAAGGTTAGTGTGCATTAATATTGACAATTTGTTTGGTTGAATGAAAGTTGAGAAAGATTTCAAGTAGAATGGTCTTGGATATGGAAATGGTGTAATCCCATAAGGAAGACGGATACCTTCTGCTGCAAGAGCCAAACATTATGAGAGGGAATCTCATGATTGGAAAATTCAATTTTCCTATATGAAATAGATTTGAATTAATAATTGAGATTGTTATGGTGATATATCATGATGATTGTGCGTGTATGTACAAATGAGATGATGGCTATTTAACTTGAAAGCTTGGGAAGAAGGCTATTGTTAGGACATTAGGACCCTCTGATTTCCATACATTACAGACTGTTAGTGGAAGTCTAGTAATAAGTTGGCACTCTCATTTCACAAGAACACCTTGGAAAATGATGGATCGCTTGAGAGACCGTGTAGCAGAAAAGTAGGGAAAAATTTAGGGGCTATATATTGCCCATGGGTTAATTTTTCATGCTTTTTCCAAAAAAATGATTCGCCAATTTCCATTTTTTCTAAAAGTGATTCCCCAAGTTCTATAGAATAAAATTATTTTACCTTTATCCCAATATTATAGAAAATATATATAATCCTTGGAAATTTGAATATTTTTACAAAAATATCGCCAAACATTTTATACTTGGCATATTAAGGACTAGTAAGATTCACCAAGACTTCTACATTTTAAGATAAATTTAGATCCTTAAAATTATCCATGCAGAAAAGGGGATGCCTGAGCTTGAAGGGTGAATATAGCAAGGAAAAGAAAACTTAATCATGCATATGGCATAGTGGTTGGAATCATTTGGGTGTGTCAAGAAAGAATAGTGATTTGAATTATTACTTGTGGCAGCTTCTGAAGCATATAATAGCCATACGAATAAGTATTGGTTTATGATTACAAACTTACTTATGAATAAATGTTACATTGTGGAGGTAATAACTCCTTTGAATAAAATAATTGTTATATGATGGCTATAATATGTACATTTTCATAATGGTTGTATAGAAACAACTGAATAATGATAACATGAATCGGGTACTTGGAAAGAAGAGCACCAGAAGGGAATGGATCTCAAGGAGAAAGGAATCAAATGAGTAAATTCCAATGGACTTGTTGCAGCTCAAAAGAAGAAAAGAGGAGTTGAATATGCAATGTAGGAGGCACATTTTCAACTATTTGAAGGTTTGGAGGTTTCATTATCATAGCTAGAGTTCTTGGATCTATAGCTCTGAGACTTCATGTTCAGGCTTATGTTGGATCCCTAGAGGGAAGTGGTACAACCTGAGGGATTTTGGTGCAAAGAAGGGGGTACACTTCCTTGGTTTTTGCAATTTTAGGGGAATTAGACCATGTTTGTGGGAATTGACAAATTTGATAGTTATGTTGAAATATTGTAACTGCAAATAATATTCTACTTATTATTAAGTTATTATTAATCAAATCAATCCCCTTTTATGGATTGATCATGTCAGGATTTGTAAATGACAAAATCCCCTTTTGTGGATTGGTAAAACCCTAATTATATGTTGCTAATTAAGAAGTCATCCCCTAGGCCTAATTAAAGTGGTTTTAGCCACTAAGAAAGGAAGTTGGCCCTCCTTAATGAAGAGACACCTCCCTAGCGCCTACCAGCCAATATAAATAAGAGAGGCTAGCGCCTCATTAGCTCACTCACTCAATTCACTCAACAAGTGTGCAAGTTTGGAGATAGTTTCAGGTGGGAGAAGAAGGAAGAGAGAGGCACATTGCTCAGTCTTGGTTATTCTCTAGTGTTTGGTCTTTTATCTTGGCATTGTATTGGAAATCTACATTAAGGAATTTTTTGTTGGGTTTTCTCCCCCATGAGGGTTTCCCAGGATAAATGTTGTGTATCTTGTGATTGTGTTTCTCTCAGTGATCCTATATATTCTATTGTTATCTAGTAAATTGAAAAAAAACTTAATAGTTTCTCTAAAATTAGCATGGTATCAGATCTAAGATGAAGAGAGCACCTTTCACTGGATAAGCAAAAATGTCACCGTTGTCGTACAAGAAAATTAGGGATTTTTGTTGGAGAAGAATTTCAGCCTAAAAACCACCTAGGGAAGTGTTCCCTAGCCTAGTGAACTCATTGGAAAATTGAGCACACCTTTTCAGTGGACATAACTTCTAGAAAGTGAAACCCTAGTTTTTACTGGTACCAGAAAACCAAAAAACCGGGAAACCATAACCAATACCAGTCTAGATTTGCGCAGGCCCAATTTCAAGGGGTAAATTTTGGATTTTCATAAAAATGATTGCACCAGGATACTTGCCTCAGCCAAGCACACCTCTTGGTAAGTTCATATTTAATTTCTTAGCATTTTCATTTTTTGGTCATTTTCCAAGCTCCAGGTCAAGATGTCTGCAAGCACCAAGCTTGTTGACAAGTTAGAAAGTGTGGATAAATTTTGTTCCTGGAAGTATAGGAGTTCACTCATTCTTGAATAGAATGACCTTGCAAGATTCATTAAAGAACATGTATCAGAACCCGTATATGCTATAGCTAAAGAAGAGTACCAAAAGGACATTATTAGGGCCAAAAGAATCATTGTAGACTCTATCAAACATCACTTGATCCCTCAAGTGGCATCTAAGAATACCCCAAAATAAATTTTGTATGCCCTAACCAAATTCTATGAAGGAAGAAACATTAACTGAAAGATGAACTTGAGAACTCAACTCAAGAATACAAAGATGCAGAAAGGAGAAACAGTTCATGACTATTTCTTTAGGATCTCTCAATTCAAGGAACAACTACAAGAAATTAGAGATACCCAAGATTAATATGAACTCATAATGACAACTCTTAATGGTCTCACAAGACCTTGGGATGCATTCATCCAAACCATTTGTGCCAGAAAGGAAAAACTACAATTAGACAGTCTTTGGGAAGAATGTGTTCAAGAAGAAGCAAGAGTAGCTAACCGAGAAGCAGTACTATTAAGGGATGAAGCTCAATCTCTAGCTTCTCATACTGAAGGAGGAAAGAGAATGTCTCACTTCAAGAAGGAGACCCACCCACATAAGGAGTCTCACTCCCAAAATAAATTCATCGATAAAGAATCTCACCCTCCAAGGAGATTCCAGTTTCAGAAAGGTCAAAGAAGAGAAACATATTTCTCATCTTATCAATGTTACCATTGTGACAAGATGGGACATATTGCTAATAATTTTCCAGCTAGAAGAGAAGAATACAACAATAGAAACAAAAGGCACCATTCCCATACAGTTGAATATGAAGAGCCACCCACAAAGGTGATTAAAGAAAATATTGAAGATTATGTCTTAATATCTTCCCTCTCAGGATCAGTGTCACCTAGTGAGGATACTTGGCTCATAGATAGTGGTGCTTCCAATCACATGACAAGTCAGAGAAACATTCTCTCTAGCCTTACAGAAAACAACTTTCCCCAGAAAGTTACACTTGGAGATGATTACCAGTACCCTATCAAAGGAGTGGGAGAGTCCAATTACAAACTTGATTCAGGGACCCCAATGATGATGAAGGATGTACTATATGTACTAGGCTTGATGAAGAATTTTCTTTCTGTCTCAGCTTTAGATAATAAATGCTTCATGGTTTCATTCATAGATGGTGAAGTCCTCATGTGCCCTAAAGGAAAAACCATACAAGATGCAATTGTTATTGGAACAAAAGAAGGTGGCTTGTATAAATTAAAAGGTCACTCAGATGCAACCTTGACTCACTCCACCAAGAGTCCATGTGAACTTTGGCATAGAATACTAGCTCACATCAACTACAAGACCTTATCATATGTGAGCAAAGAAGTTACATGTCTACCATATTTCAAGGTTGACCATGAAGGTGTGTGCAAGGTATGTGCACAAGGAAAGAACATCAAGAATCCTTTCTCGAAGAGCGACAGTAAAGAAGAAGGAGTCTTGGAGCTCATCCACTCAGATGTATGTGTCCCAATTTCATCCACTTCTCTTAGTGGGTATGTATACTATGTGTCATTTATTTGTGACTATTCTTGCAAGACTTGGTTTTACTTCTTGAAATCAAAAGATTAAATGTTTGGGAAATTCAAGGAATTCAAAGCCTTGATAGAGAATCTCTCTGAAATAAAAATCAAGATACTCAGGCCAGATAATGGAGGAGAATGCACCTCAAAATAGTTTGTAATATTTTGCAGAGATTCTGGGATTAAGAGAGAGCTCGCCACTCCCTACAATCCTCAACAAAATGGTGTAGCAGAAAGAAATAACATACCTATAATGGAAGCGATGAAGACTATGATCCATGATCAAGATCTTCCAATGCACTTATGGGAAGAACCAGCAAGAAAAATAGTGTATGTACTAAACAGATTATCACTTGGGTTCAAAACCCCCGAATAAATGTTCTCCGGAAAGAAGCCAGAAGTAATACATCTCAAAATATTTGGTTGTCCAGTGTTTGTACACATTCTGGAAGAGAAGAGAACCAAGCTAGACCCTTCAGGAAATATGGGAATATTTGTTGTATACTGTGAGGTCTCTAAGGCCTTCAGAATTTACATACCAGGTTACCATTGTATTGAGATCAGCAGAGATGTAACCTTTGATAAAGATGTAGCACTCAATAAATCAAGGAGATGTCAGCTTGAATAAGTATATGAAGAAGAACATGTAGCTCCTAGAGTTGCAGAACCAGTGAGGGAAGTCACAGTTTCACCTAATGAGGAGATTCCAGAAGATAATGACATGATAGAATCTCAAGAACCTTCCCAAATGACGATCTCCAACTAGATAAATCCATCTTGGGTGAGGGAACTAATTCAAGATGGAGAGAAGTATGGTGCCCCAGAAGGAACCATGAGAAAAGTCAAGAAACCTAAGCCATTCTCTAGTTATATGGATTTGATGTGTGATCTCATAGAGAAGGAGCCTAGTTGCTTTATAGAATCCATTCAGAATAAAGAATGGGAAGATGCCATGATAGAAGAATCCCAATCAATTATAAATAATTATGTATGGGAAATAGTTCCCAGACCGAAGAACAAAGATGTGGTATCTTCCAAATGGTTATACAAGATAAAACATGTTGTTGATGGAAGTATTGAGAAATATAAAGCAAGGTTTGTATCTCGTGGATTTTCTCAAAATGAAGGCATTAACTATGAAGAGACATTTTCTCCTATATCCAGATACACTTCTATCAGAACCATCATAGCTCTTCCAGTTAAGACGAAGTGGAAGTTACACCAAATGGATGTGAAAACAACCTTCTTAAATGGTGTCATTGAAGAAGAAGTGTATACAGAACAACCTCAAGGGTTTGAAGTTGGAGATAGAAAGACACATGTATGCAGTTGAAGAAGGCTTTGTACAGATTGAAGCAAGCTCCTAGACCTTGGTATGGAAGAATTGATAGTTTCCTTACGAGCTTGGGAATTTACCAAGAGTAAAGTTGACTAATCGGCATGGGAGGAGGTAATTGAACCGATGATGTTGAATAGAAAGAGGAGGGAAAACCTCGAACTGATTTACTTCAAGGGTATGAATGATGAGCATGTTATATTGTTGTTGTATGTGGATGACTTATTCGTAACTGGAGAAGAAAAGTTAATCATTGATTGTAAGAAGAAGCTCATTGCAGAATTTGAGATGAAAGACCTAGGCCTAATTCACTATTTCTTAGGTCTTGAGGTTTGGCAGATCCCAGAGAAGATCTTCCTTAACCAAGGGAAGTATGGAGTAAAAACACTGAAGAGGTTTGATATGTTGGAGTGTAAATCCATGAACACACCCATGGAAACAAAGTTGAAGCTCATGGTTGATACTTTGGTATAATTGGTTGATCCTACGCTATATAGACAGATCATTGGATCGTTGATGTATTTGATGAACACCAAGCCAAATATATGTTTTGTTGTGAATACCTTGAGTCAGTATCTGGTATAGCCCATAATTTTTCACCTTGTTGCTACAAAACATGTGATGAGATACCTTAAGGGTACGTTGGACTTTGGTCTATGTTATAATGGAGATCATGACTTTAGACTGATTGGTTATACCCATTCAGATTGGGCTAGAAGTGTTTCTGACAAAAAGATCACTTCATGATGTTTTTTCAGTCTGGGGTCAGTCATGACTTCATGGAAAAGTAGGAAGAAATATATTATTTCTCTCAGCATAGCAGAAATGGAATAAATTGATGCATGTTCCTCCTGTTGTGAATCCATATGGATTCAGAAGTTGTTGACGGGTCTATTTGATCTGGAGATGGAAGCAACTGTGATTGTACGTGATAACCAGAGCTGCATAAAGATGACAACGAACCTTGTGTTCCATGACAAGTCGAAGCACATAGAAATTTGGTATCACTACATTCATGATATGGTGCAGAGGGGAACCATAAATCTCCAATATGTTGGCACAAATGAGCAGGTTTCATATGTGTTGACCAAGCCTCTGTCTCATGTAAAGTTTGAGAATTTTCTAGACAAAATTGGTATAGTCCGAAAGGACCTCCCTTGAAAGGGGGAGTGATGTTGATGATACTATGCTATCCTGACCAACAATGGGTAGATCAGTTAGGATGTTATATCCTAGGGGACTGATCATCCCTGGAAAGATCCCAAAGGTCCGATAAGGACGATTTGTCAGAGTACATGTAATGATCCCAAGCCAAATTCTTTCTTGGAATCACTAACTACTACTAATTTATTGAGTTTTTAAGTGTATACAAGATTCATCAACACATGGAGATCACAATATATTCAAGATGTAGAAAAACAAGCAAAGATCTGACCTTTTTATGAGCAATGTAAGATCAATACAATAGATGGTTGATCTGGCATAAACCTCAGATGGCCGTACAAGCAATATATATGAGCTGCTACAAAATGCTCCCGACAATACAAAATGAGCCTCCAAAGGCTGGATATACAATGAAGACTAAATCAAGAAGATCTGAGTCGTACTAATGCTCAACCTCCAAGCTGGAAAGTGCCACGTCCTGCTAGAATGCTGAAGCCCTGA
>ML776573.1:221962-264644 GCA_009831015.1 Picea engelmannii
ATTATCCACAAGGAAGTTTTACCTTGTGAAGAGACCTATATATACTTATGATTTTTGTAATAATCATCATCCTCATTCGTGGGAGAACAAGGATATGGAGTTATAATACAGACTGAAGCAGAATTTGATGTTTTGTCATAGCTATAGCTTCTCAATATATCAATATTTTGTTTTATGTTGTGTTTATCAATTTGTTTATGGTTTATGACTACTTTAGCTATCTAAATCATGAGCAAATGATATAATTTTAATCACTGTTATCCATATCTTGTTTCTTCCAAATAGATAAAAGACATAACAATTGTTAATTCAGTTTGTGAATGACAGGTTTATCTTCTTCATAGATTGAATTGTTAAATATAATTATTTGCATAACAGGTTTCCCTTATTGCAGAGATTTATAATCATAAGATTGTTATGATTTTTTATGTCTTGTTTGTCCTGTAAAACACTTCAAGGAGCAGCATAGCCTATCGTTTACGAGAAGTTTATGGACTAACCGGTGCGAGTTTCCCTCCTCTGACCAGCTTAGAAGTCATCATACACAGGACAGACTTGGAGCGTTTCCAGGTCAATTAGTCTGTTGTTTACTGTCCTCATTAAGTAGTTTAATTCAGATATAAGCTTAATTAGATTTATATTAGATTGTTTAATTTCAGTAATTATATTAGATCGTTTAATTTCAGTTATGTTTATTTCTTTTTCATAAAATATAAAAATCAAAAACAGATTCTTGGTTGTCTTAAGGAAAAAAACACATGAGTTTTGCAGGTTTTAATTAAATATGTAGGTTGTTTATAGTGTATATTTGTGAATAAGTAATATTACAGCTGGTAATTAGATAGTTGATTTGAGTTATTATAATAGTAATTAGTAGATTGTATATAATAGTTAGAATAGTTAGATTTAGTTTTAGTTTAATTTAGTAGTTTGTTTAATTAGATTAGTGTATTAGTGTGTTAGTTAGTTTAGTTTCTTTTATTTAGTTTTAGTTAGTTTTATTTGTTTTAGTTAGATTAGTTAGCTCAGATCAATTCTCTCTTTGGTTTTCTTAAGACCTTAGAGCGGCCAACGGAGCCGTTAAACTTGTCAGGGTGGTTCATTCCAAACGGCTTGGGTTATTTAGACAACCCCGGACCGGTTCCACTCTCCCAGTTGACGGACGGTCAATTTCGCACGTCAACAGATTCCTGGGTAGCTCCTTAGGGACTGTCAGAGTACCACAAAATGTTGTTACACATGCCTTGTTTTGTTTCCCCATGATGATGATGGTGATGTTGCTCCAGCCTTCGTGTTGTGATGATGTTGTTTCTATAGCCTTCGTGTTGTGATGATGTTGTTGCTCCATCCTTTGTGTTGTGATGATGATGTTGTTGTTGATGATGTATCATCCTTGTGTTGACTATGATGTTATCTTGGCCTCTTGCAGATGATTTTGTTGTTATTGATGTTATATCAGTCTCGTGTTGTTATTAATGATGATGATGTATTAGTGTTATCCTAATTGATGTTGATACAAATTATGATGATTCCATTCCAGCTCCATGTTGTGGATGATGATATTGATGATGAGAAAAAAATCTGATGATTTATAGATATGCCAATCAGTGTTGAAGATGTTGATGTTGTTGTTGCCCTCTCTCTCCGATGATGTTTTATTGTAGAATACAATTCTTGTTAAGGGGGAGTGTTGAAATATTGTAACTGCAAAGAGTATTCTACTTATAATTGAGTTATTATTAATTATATCAATCCCCTTTTGTGGATTTATCATGTCGGGATTTGTAAATGAAAAAATCCCCTTTTGTGGATTGTTCAAACCCTAATTATATGTTGCTAATTAAGAAGTTGGCCTCCAATCCTAATTAAAGTGGTTTTAGCCACTAAGAGAAGAAGTTGGCCCTACTTGATGAAGAGACACCTCCCTAGCACCTGCCAGCCAGTATAAATAAGAGAGGCTAGTGCCTCATTAGCTCACTCACTCAAGTCACTCAACAAGTGTGCAAGTTTGGGGATAGATGCGGTTGGGAGAAGAAGGAAGAGAGAGGCGTATTTCTCAGTCTTGGTTATTCTCTAGTGTTTGGTATTTTATCTTGGCATTGTATTGGAAATATATATTAAGTTTTTACTGGGTTTTCTCCCCCCACGTGGGTTTCCCAGGATAAATGTTTTGTTCTTTTGATTGTGTTTCTCTCAGTGATCCTACCTATGCTATTTTTATCTAGTAAATTGAAAACAAACTTAATATCTGCTCTAAAATTAACAAGTTCTTGCATCTAGAGTTCCTGGAGTTGCATCTCTGAGACCTCCTAGCTAGTTTGTGTTGGAGACCTGGAGGGAAGTGGTACATCCTGAGGGACTATAGAGAAGAGAAGGGGGCACACTTCCTTGGGTTGTGCTTATTGAGGGAGACAAGAGATTGGCAATTGGAATTACAGGCAGAATTATGAATTATGAAAATAATTATACATGCTTTTAGGCCAGAGTGCCTATGTGAATATGTTTTGAGGCTAGAGTGTCCATGCAATATTAGGCTGAAGAACCTATATGTTGATTAAAGTCTAGATATCCTAGCATTGTAATATGTATGTACACCTGTATGGTGTTGTGCATAGAGGACAATGTAAAAATAAGGGGGATGGGATGTAACATCCCCAGTTTTAGTCCCCACAAATTATAATGTAATTATGTAAGTGTGATTTAGGCTAGTGAGCTAATATGTTGGGTTGAAGAGCTCTTACTGATTAATATGGAAAAGGGCCAAGCTATGTAAAAATGTATATTGAAATCATTAATAAAAAATAAATCACTAGTTGCAGTCTGAGAGAGACAGTAACAACGGGGGCTATGATTCCACAAGAGATGGGGCTAAAAGAAGGATCCAAAGGGTTGCCCATTTCTATTAATCCATGCATTTTCATATTGATTTTTATTCCCTTAGAATTATCAAAAGAGATATTAAAATGATATAAGAGTGGTAAGTGTAGAAAATCAACTCACCAATTTATGACAGCTTGGGCTGAGTACAACCACTTTTTGGGTAATGTGGGAATAAATCTTGCATGAGAAGAAAAGGAAATTCAAGTGTATTTTTGGGATAGTTTTTGGAAGCATGTTTTGGACAAGAAGAGATAAGATTAGTGTTGGGAAAGAGCACCATCCATGTTGTGTTGGATAATATCCATGAGAGGGATGATTTTATTGCCAAAAGTTAGGTTGCATCCCTGTAAATGAATTTCCTACTAAGGAAATCAATCAAGAGCCTATAGGTGGCTACTATGAGCACTCCAAATTACGAATAGGTGTTCCTTGAGTCTCCAATTGTGATATTTATTAGCCAAACATATGTTGGATCCATGAGGGAAGTGGGAAGGCCCGAGGGACTGCATGGAAAAAAAGGCATATGTGTAACACACCCAACCCCCCTATTCCCCATTAGGCTAGTGGGATGCACAAAATTTATATCTTATTTCCTCTAAATTACCTTCCTTAACCACACTTCCAAATCCAAATTTGAGCACATAAGTTAATTATGTTTGTCAACAGATTTCCAACAACTATAACTATGCTCAAATATGAACTCGGGATCAAAAGCTATGGCCTCCTAAAGTTTTCAGGAATTTTTCTACCAAAAAAACAACCTCACATCCATGTGGAACCCATGTGGACCCTCTCCACCTGTACCATTCAATTTGGCACTACCTGGGTGCTAACGTGTCGGGACACATAAAATCCAACATGGCATGCCTCAGGCCAATAGCTGGTGGGAATACCTTACACATCCACAAGAGGAACCCAGAGATGAATCCCTACCCAACTGAGCATCGAGATCTGGGATCTCCCAACAGCTAACACAACGAAAAAAAAAAATTGGTTTTCAGTTAACCGGTTATCCAGGACCCAAAACCTTAACACAACTAGAACCTTACGCAATTGGGCACCAAGACCCTGGTAAATCCATAAATCACTTATTCACAAACATCGAAGTTGGGTGTCCAGCTAGAACCAAAGACACACATGCCTGACATGACACCTCATAACTAGACCATATGTCAGGCTGATGTGCCATGAATACATGGCAGTTGAATTGGCAGTTTTGTACGGATAAGTTGTCGTGGCAAGACACATGATTGATGATGTGTAATGACATGTGTAGGCTCATGTTACCACATCCTATAGGCCTCTAATGGAACTCTGCATTGGAACTTTTACCATCCAATAAATGTGGCACATTGTTTTTCATGACATATGGACCAACCATGACATGACCCATGAACTAACGTGCCACTAAACATGTTCCACAAAGCACAAGGGATCCTCCCCATTGAATCCTTCCTTAGAACCTTGACCCACTGGGAATCCAAGAAATCAAAATCCTTAGAAATTCCTCACACACAGTCTTTCGGTCATCTGGGGCAACAACTCCCTCCTAATCTTACTTTGTAAAATTAATGATCTAGAACCCTTGACCCTCAAATCCGACAGTTGAGATCACATCTCGAGTACAATTTGCTTGATTTTTAGTGGACTCCCCTTTTTGATCTGCACCACTCCTACACTGAAACCTAGCACAATACATCATCATGATGTCACCCTCCAACTTCCTCCAGTTAATAAACTCACAAAGAAAAAGGGGTTGAAACCCTACCCAATCGGGCATCCGAGAAACCAGGAAGAAACTTAGCATGATGAGTCTTGGTATCTCTAGTGGACTGACTAGAGGTCCAATTACACCTCTCCAAGCTCCTCAATGGGTAGAATAAGTTGCGGAAGTCTGTTGGAGAAAAGATGACCATCCAAGTATCTGAGGTTTCAACAAAAGTCAGTTAACTAAATAAGTCAGATGCCTGGATCTCCAGATGTCCCTGATGTTATGCATCTATATATTCAAAATTTGATGACCCTCATATTGTGTTCTATGTTATGGGGGGGGGGGGCAGGGTGTGTGCTAGATGTTAGAATTCTAGACCTTCCTGCTCCCAAGTTCAACTCGGAAGTATGAACTGCCCCCATGCTCGAGGCTAACAAGAAACCCTCATATTTAACTTTACTCAATAACAACTTCTTTGCACGTGGATTTCACTAGTTCAAAGCCCAAAACATTCAAGCGCCTAAGGTAAATCACTTTCCAAGGGAAAAAAACCTTGGAACTTTTTCATCTTTGACATATGACCTACCATTCTTTGCACTTCAAGTAATATCAGTATGGGGGTTTTCCAAGAAAGGCATAACCAATCTATGGTCTAAGCATGGACTTGGGTCTCCAAGGAGATTTAATCATTCCTATGAGTACAATACTTGGAACACTTACATTGAAACAACTTATCCTTTCAACACATTTCACTCTCACATGCAATCCATGGAAGATCCTAGAGTTATGTTGTCTTCCATATACCTTTACAATGACTTAGATCATGGGAATTACCTAAGGAGTGGATTTTTGAATGCCCATGGAGCACCAAGATCAGATCTCCTTATGTTTGTTTCAGGCTTCATGAAAAGAAATAAACAATAAAAGTATTCAGTTCATGCAGAGTACACAAGAATTACACATTCATTCAGTTCAACCATGTGAACATGCAAAGTCTACTTAAAGACTTATCTACCTTACAAAAATGTTGGCTAAACCAACTATGTAAACATGTGCACATGAACCACATAATTCCATATATTTCACAAACACGGTGATTAATACAATTTGAACAAGCATAAACACTTATCTATTCATTAAATTTTATGGCCGAGAAACTAACTACGGGTGGGCACTTTTTCCACCCAACCATAGTCTCAGATGCACCATATTTCTACAATCTGGCCACCCTTGTTCCCAGCCATGATACCACCAAGGGAAAACATACATCCTCATAGGAATTTGATAGTGTGAAGGTCGCTCTCCTTCACATCAATTCCTAGTAGAAAACATATTTTCCTACCAACTCAGAGCCTCCACAAAATCTTCAAATGCCTTCCCAGTTGGCTTCATTGCACTAAGGAATGTAATCATTGCTTTGGTAGTCTCTCAGCTCTATCCCTTTTCTCAATGCCACTTCCTTTCCTAGCAAGCATCAAGTCTTCATCCCTCTGTGTACAAGTTGGATTTTTGGGCTTTCTCTGCCTAAAATTCATATTTTGCATCCAACGCTCTATAAAATACTAGGTGTATTCTAATAAGAAGAAATAGAAATATTATAGAAAATACCAGCCAAACACCAAAATATAGAGAATAACAACACCAACAATGATACCTTTATTGGTAGAAAGCCAAGTTCACTTGCCTCTTCAAGGGGGAAACCTCAAATAGAGATGAGCTCTATTACAATAATTCTCAATACTAAACTTTCCCACACCTTCTACTTCTATTTATGCTAATTATATCTTCTAAAGAACATTCCAGAGGAAGATGTTTCTACAAGCGAAAGATTCTATTAAATCTTCTTACATTAGACTTGTTCACATTACTATATAAGCCTTATTTACTAATGTTGTTGTTAGATGTTTTATATGTACTAAAAAAGACACTAAACTACCCTCAATTAAATTGTCAACCTGGGGTAAGTAAACTTAGAGTTGTAGCAAAATATATGCCAAAGGTAAAAAGGTTGGTAGGAGTGTAGACTAACTAAGGAAAGAAGCTATCTATGGCTAATCTACTCAAACAAACCTATCTAATGAACAAACCCTACTAAGCAAATTGAAACTAGGTAACCTAAGTACTTTTGGGCCAAGGATTGATGGATAGTTCCTAAGAAAATGAATGAAACTCTATGTAAAGAAAACTAGTTCATGACAGTAAGCAAAGGTAAACTACTAAGCATATTAAGCAAATGATGAAAGAAAACTACCTTTAACTTGCCAACCTACATTCAATGAGCAACTACCCTATGAAAGAAAATGCATAAGCAAGTAAGCAAAAGCACCTATCTAAACTATTAAAGCATAAATAAAAGCAAGCAAAAACACCTAACTACCCTACTAAAGCAAATAGACAAGCAAGCAAAAGCACCTAACTAACCTATTAAAGCAAATAGACAAGAAAGCAAAAGCATAAAGCAAAAGACAAGTAAGCAAAGACTTATCATTGAACAACTACCTAGCCTAAGAGGCAAGTGAACTAAATGCCTAATGCAAAACTATTTCTCTTGCGTGAAAGGAAGTTTAAATGCTCAATGCAATGCATGAAAGGAAATCTATTCTATTGAAAGAAAGAAACACTATCAACTAAACTTATGAAAACAAGAAACTATCTCTTCTAACTTATGAAAGAAAGAAACTAACTTTAACCTATGAAACACTCAAATGTAATGTTGGTGGTTTTGTGAATGCCTTCGGTGGTGACGGATAATATCTCAATGACATTTGACAACAAAGGACAGTTCTAATGATATAAGCTCAATACTATTTTCAATGGCAAAATGAAAGGTGTGAAGTAAACAGTCGAATGAAAACTTAGCCATGATAAAAGTAATGTTAAATACCCTGCATATTCATGTATAAACCATCAACATCATGATGAGATCGTCATTATCTAATTAAGAAATTCAATTGCATCTTAATCTATGAAAGGAAATTGTGTGAAAGGAAACTACACTATGTCTATTCTAGCCATTCAAACTAAATAAAGAAATAATTAAAAACAGAAATTTAAAGCATGATATTAAAAAGTAATTTGACAATCTAGTTTAACCAACAACTAATTAAATGAAATCTATATAAACTGAAGTAAGCAAGCTATGACTAGAAACTGGAACTAATTCTATCTATCCATCAAAGATCCCTACCAAATGAAACCCAAATAGAACTCTGTTTTATTCTAAAAACAACTATGTATTAAACTTGACTGTAAGAAAATAAATAAAAGTGTAATATGATATCTAGATGCATATGGAGTTAGTGTAGAGACTTGAAAGTCTATTCCTAGCCTAAAAAACTAATTCATGCTAACATAATCCATCACACTAACCTACAAAAGAACAATAAACAATTAAATCACAGCTAGCTAATTAAAACATAAAACATGCATGTACAAGAAATAAAAGACAATTTAAATTATGAAATGTATAAACAACACACTAAACATCACCAGACTGTTGGTGGGCCCCCCAACAAGTCGTGGCTACCCTCTACAAGTACACCATGAACTTCAGCAGGACGAATTCACCATGAAAGTCAAAAACACAGTTCTGGCACTATTCTAGCAATGTGAAAAATGAAAAACAGAGTATAATGAGTTTATCTCCAATCTGATGTCTATTCTACTTGCTTAACAATCTAATGAGAATCCTGGTAGTATTTATAAGCTTACAACCAAAGTGGTCGACCACAGGAGGGTCGAACCACCTCTAAATTTGGCAAATTGCATTAAATGCATCAATAAATAACAAAACAGAGGAACCCAATAAGCACCCTCTTTGGACAACTAAAATCGAGTTGTCTTGAGCTTAGTAGCTAGAGGGGGCGATGACAAACAAAACCCATGTGCTCCATTTGTCCACCACTAGCCGCCAATACCATAACCGCCAACTTGCCTTGCGTTTTTGTGCAATACTGGGTACCGGAACGAGTGTCGGATCGAGTACTAGAACAAGTGCTAGATCAAGTGCCGGAACAAGTGCCGGACCAAAAAACATGGTGCATTTTGCCATGTAACAGCAGAAAAACATGGATTAACTCTTGGAAACCATAAAATATGATAAATTAAACTTGATTGAATCACAAAACGTGAATTATACGTATCTCATGCCGATTATATCATTTTACCATAAAATTCTTCAAAAATCTCCTTTGAAAGATAAAAACGCATATATACATATGGAAAAAAGTGTATAATAACGTCATGAAAATGATCATATCTAGGGCCCAACATACCCCCACATCGACGATTTTGCAGGTCCCACTGCAAACAAAAAGAAGTCATCCCTCGAAACTAGGCTTGTTGAGGAGGGCCGACTTTAGAAGCCTCTCCTTCTTGTTGTGTAGGCTTAGCCTTGTGCCTCTTATGTTTCTTTAATTGTGCTCTTAAGTTGCGGTTATATTGGGTCATCCCATCAACCAACCGCTGAAGGGAATTAACTTTTGCCTAAAGGAATGCATTGTCATGATGAAGGTGTGCATCTATTGTCATCCTATCTTCTAATTGTTGGAGAAGCTAATGGTTTTCTCTTTGTATCTCCTCTATAGTTGGGGAAAAATCAGTGATCTCTGAGGAAGGCTTAGGTCCTTTGAGAGATGTGGTCAATTTATCAAATTTAGGATCAAGAGTGGGCATGGGTGAAGTAGGTGTGATGGGAGATCGGAAAGGTGAGGTAGGTTTTGATTTCGTTTTCCTTAGTGGTTCTAATCCATCTGCAGAGACTTCTCTAGGTTGCTTATGAGGGCTCTCAAGGTCGAAGGATACTTGGATAGGATCCGAAGTAGGTGGATGCTTGGCATAAGGCTTGCTTCTTATGTTCTGGGTACTCTTCTGAAAAGGTCTTTTGCCAAATTGGTTGGCTCCTCTCTTGTTTGTGGGAATGATGGGAAAGTCTTGTTGCATTACTTCTTGGGGCTTCTTAGGTGTAGGATCAAGAGAAAATGAAGGCATTGGGGAGTCAACAATAGGCTTCTTTTGGTCTTTGTTCTTGGTCTTTTTCCCCGATGAAGTAGGAATATCAACAAGCTTTTGGTATTGTTCTGGTAAAGAGGGAGTTTATGAAAAGGAGTTTGGAGTTTTTGGAGAGTGAGGCTTGGATGGAGAGATAGTTTTTAGGCTAAGTGGCTTCTTTCCGGTCTTAACTATCAAGTGAGGATTTGCAAATTGGTAGATAAAGGTATCCCAACTTTTCCCCTGCTTCCCTAGTTCGGTAAGAATGAGGAGTTTGATCAAACTATGGTGGAAGAGACTATTGTGGGGGTTGGTCACATTTTTCCTCACTTGAGAGGACATTTTCTCCAAGATTTTGAGAAAATAAAAAGGGAAGTTTAAAGGTTTATTGAACAAAAAATGAGCCAGCAATCTAAAGTGACAAGCTTTGAAGGTGGAGTATCTACCTTCACATGTAATTAACCATGTGATGACGATAAGGGGATTGACCAATTCTGGCTTTATCCACTCCTTAGCATACCCTTTCGCTCCTGAAATGCTCTCAAATTCGGGCTTAAACACCCTGTTATAACTTGAGCACGGCAATTGATGATTCTTGAACCACCTATCTCCCATTCTTGGAAGTTTTGTTGCAGCAGCAATTGACTTTTTTGTGACTGCAAAATTGAGAGACCCTACATGTGCTATCCTGCCATCAAAACCAACTGCAAATTGCATAGAAAGACCATCATCATGGTCTTGAAAACTCGACAGAAGTGGACCCCAGCCAGCATGAAAGAACACTTCCCTACACTGTGCCAATTTTGGAATGGAAAACAAGTCTGCATAGGAGGAGGGTTTGTATTGTTTGGGCATTGTGACGGGGTTTGAATTCACCAAGCAAGGGAGAAATCGAGCCACACAGAGACGCGAATTGGGCACGGTCTGAGTGCAATTAAAACAGAGGGAAAATTTTACCAAGCAAGGGTGCAAACGAGCCAAGAAATGGCACGGATTTAACACAGTCTAAGTGCGATTAGAACAGAGGGCGAATTTGGCAGAGGTTGGGTGTTATTCCTTAACATAGGGCAGAGCAAATGGCAAGGGAAAATGAAACAATAGAGTGCCCAACCCAATTTTGAATGCTCTTATGGTGGAGGATGTTTCCCACATGTGCACGTGAGCTACCATCTGTGGGAGATTCAAATTTGATGGCAAGCTTGGGAGCAATGGAGTGGTGTGTACTTAGATCAATGTCCAAGTCTTTTGAATTGGAAATTTGATCATAACCATATGGGACATATTTTAAGTAATGCCTGTAAAAAATTTAATTAAATGTGATTGAATTCTAGTTCTCTGCAATCTAGGACAGTTACTGGTATGCAATGCAATGGCACTTTGAATGACACTTTAAACGACATTGCATCCGGCACCTCATCTGGCACCTCATCCGGTACTTCATCTGGTACTCCTATGTTAAGTGCATTTTCGCCTCTTTTAATGGACAGCCTGCAATTTTGAAGTATTTTTTTGACAACCATAGTGGTTAATGAGCAGAGGCAGAGTGCTCCATGCTTACTCATTCTTCTTGTATATGACATATAGTGTCAAAACCTATAATGAACAGGTTATAGCAAGCATAAAACATGTATTGTCAAATCTACAGTATGCAGCTTGTAATGGAAGATAACCAATAAATAATGGTATGTTAAGCATGAGTTCAGTAATGTATAGAACACAGGAGTTAAGCATTTAAAAATAATATGATTATCAATGTAATAACATGTATCATGGTAATAATACAAAAATTCTTGCAAGGACTCTTTTCTCTAGGAAATAATCGTTTGTCAACTCATGAACCCCTACCCCACACCTAAGTATTGTGACACCTCACAATCAAAAGTATAGGAAACTATTTAGTATCCCCCAATAGCCAAAGATTTACAGTATGTTAAGTGTAAAGATGAAATTTCACAGATTGGTCCGACGAGATAGTTAGGAGATGGCCCCACCTATAGGATAAGAGATCCTATATATAGATAAGAAGAGGTAGGCAAGAGAGTTTCAATATAGTCTTAGAGTCATTTCCCAATGGCAAATTTATGAGATTCATTAACCTTAGCTAAACCACACATACTTCATGTCAGCTTTGTCTGCCAGTAATGTCGTACATCAGGACAAGTTTATATTTATTATTTACTTTTGTCAGATCATCGTCCTCGCCAGGTAGAATGCCCCGCTACCAGCAAGCTTGTTCAGTACTTTGGCGGGTTTACCTAGTCATACCACAGACCGGTACCCAGTGCCAGCAGACCTGTTTAGTATCCTGGTGGGTTAGCCTTTTAAACCCTCAGAGACTGACCCTCCATCCTTTAAGTTTTTTTATAAGATTGCTTATGCAAGAAGATGGGGGAATAGCTCTGAAACAAATTTTCTTTCTTTTTCTTTTTTTTCACTTGGGATGGTATTTATGTTAGAGGATGACTTTTCATTATATTGTTTAGTGGTTGTCCTGATGTAAGGGGTACTTAAGTGGACGTGGCCTATCTAAATATATGATATAATAAAGTTATTTAATGTGTAGTGGATGGTACCATTGAGAAAGAACAGAAAGGTATCTCTAGGCTCAACACACTATCTTCTTTTGTAATAATGATGATGTTTCCATGACTAACTACTAATGAGACCTCCATGTTACTCTTTTATAAATACACTTGACATACTTACTCAAGTTTCTTGGAAAAACTGTACGAGAGACCTCTAGGCTTGATAGTTAAGGTATCACTTCCTTATACAGTGGTGAAGAGTTTCAAGAGAAGCTGCTTTAGAATGCCTTAAAAATGAGAATGTTTGCAAAAACATGGCTAATTACAGTAAGTCACTATTCATTTGATGCTTTAGCAGACACAAAATTCAAGTATAACAATGTTTTGATGAAAGATCCTTGAAACGGTGTACTCCCGATGAAATAATTACTTATAGAAATATCTAGAATTGCCTTATTAACAAAATAAAATAAAAACTATTTACATATATACAGTAGGAAACTCATAAAATGTTTCAAGAACAAGGGGGAACTTCCCCATCTACTAAGGCCAGTGCCTTGTCAGCTGACATGACCTGTAGAAAATATTCTCTGGAAATGGGCTTATGATAAAATTTAAGTCGATGTCCATTTACCACAAAGGAGACTTGTCCATCGTCAATTGTTTTAATTTTTACAGCTCCATTGTCATATACAGTGTCTACCTCGTAAGGGACCAACCAACGGGTGGTAAGTTTTCCTTTGAAGTTTTTGAACTGGGAATCAAACAACAGGGCCCAATCACCAAGCTAGAAGTGTTTCTTTTTAATAAACTTGTCATGCCACTTGCTCCTCTGGTTTTGGACCAATATTGTCCATTGGATGGCATCTTTCCTGATCTCATCCAATTCATTCAATTGTAGGGATCATTGCTTCTGAGCCTCATCCAGGTTCAATCCTAATTCTGCAGCAATGCGGAAGGTCCTTACTTGGAATTCTATTGGTAAAAGTACTTGTTTCCCGTACACTAGCTGATAAGGGGCATGCCCAGTGGTATTTCTCCAGGTAGTTTGGTATGCCCACAAAGCCTCTGGGAGCCTATCAGCCCAATCTCGGTGATGTAACTAAAAAGTCTTGGTCAAGATGGATTCCATAACTTTGTTTGTAGATTCTAGCTGACCATTGTCTTGCAGGTGGTATGGAGAAGATTTACAATGTGTTAGTAACATTTATTGTCCTAGGCACAAGAGTATTCAGGTCTACAAGTTGCACGAGAAGTGCCCAAGCGCAGCACGGGAAAATCACATTTTAGGCTTCCAAGCAAGTAAGCAGGCGAGATTATATTGTCAACGGTCTGGATTCATCCATAAGAGAAGATCGACGGTCGATGGGAAATCACGGTTAGCAGAGTTTCACCGAGATTAGCACGATGGATATCACCTATATTGCATGCAGGAAAGGATAGCAGATGTCCATCCAAAGGACGCGTGGCGTGAGATCTAGTCACGTCAGCATTTCAGCATTTAGGAGTTCGAAGGGTGAGAGTTCCATGTCGTTATACATCTTGAAACCTCGAACCCCGAAGCAATGAAAGCGCCCAAAGTCGAGCCCGCAGTATCGCAGAGCGGTCTCAGTCATCCATCCAAAGGGGACACCTGGTGCATTATTAGGCTCCTAGCCTTTTCGCCCATCGCGACTTCAAAGCACAAGGAGCAGCTTCGTCATATCCCCGAGGCTCGAGGTGCCAAGAGCGTCGAGGACCCGAGGCCCACAACATCATCCAATGATTTTAGGATTGTCTGATATGAGAGGGACGCATGGTGCCCAATTAAGCCATGTCGGTGTTTCGCTCATCACGATTGTGGTAACCAAGGATCAGCTCCTTCCTACTCACGAACGCCGAAAGTGCCTTTGAGAATAAACACAGGGTCACAGCCCATGGTCACTTGGGAAAGAAAAGAGTTGTGAAAAAGGTGCCAAAGGCGTCAAGATTGTTCATAGAAGGGATCATCGTGATCTCCAGGTGCTATCTGATTCGACCTCAATCCTAGTTTTCACTTGGAGTAAATGAAAGTGAGAAAGGGTGGTTGAAACCTCTCCTCGGTCATTAAGTGTAAGGTATGGAGAGTCTGGCAAGTTGTCTGCTCGAGAGGGTCCTGCGTACCAATTTTTGTCAAAGAAGCCATGCCAAGTCCTTGACTAGCCAGAGAGGTCTGCACATGCTAACTCGGCACTTAATGGCTCAGCTACTCCCCTTACAGGAGCCATGCGGAGTTAAGGTGGCATCTAACGAACAATATTTGTCCGAATTTGGCTGAAGGGACACCAAGCCTTGGATGACTGAGCACGCCTCTGTTAGGCGAGTTTTTCTGAGTATATAGACTCAGTATTTATTTTTTGTAATGGTCGATGGTTGAGCTAAGATCTCGTTCTATAAGTTTTGATGAAGCATTGGTCGCTCTGGTTAATGTATAAGGCATTTGAGACTTCTTACTTTATGGATGTCAACCTCTTTTCCATCTCTTTGTTTACTGTGTTAGAACAGCTCAAAATTGGGGGATCCAGTCGAGTTGCGTTGTTGTAGGATGATGCAGGTTGGATCATTGCAACAGTTGCAGCGTTTCTAATTAGTTCTTGTGTTTTCTCAGTGCTGAAATGGCTCAAAATTGGAGGATCCAGTCGAGTCACCCTTCAGCTCCTTGAAATTTTGGACCAAGAGGATCTTGGCTTCTGAGTTTTTCTTCCTCAAGCTTCCGAAGGCCTGTTGCCCAAGGCAGTATTGCTCACCCTTATCACAAGTCTTCCTTCTGCCACCCTTTAATCATCTTACTAACGGAAGTTGGATCAAGACCTCCCTTGCTTTCTACATACCAGACCCTGGTTCCTGTGTCAATGCTGCTTTCCTGGATCTCTTTCCATTCGACCACCCCCATTTATTAAATAGTGACATAAAAACTGATGGGCATTGGGCTATGCTCCTGCAAGCAATCTAGGAGTGACTTCCGACGCTAACATTTATTGCGTCGTTGTCGGGGACGAAGTTGATATTTTCCCCGGGATTGAACGATGATGCAGGAGCATCGCTCCATGTCAGCCAGCCAGCCAGTCAGCCACGTCAGCGCGCATGCATTCATATGCTAAAAGGGAGGCATAGCCTCATTTGAATTTGAAATGAATGTAATTTAATATTCTTAGGCTGGTAAGCCATAGAAGCCATGCCTTTGCGCAGGCTATAGATAGATAGGAATTTAATATGTGTATGGCTGAGATCTAGATCCGATTCTGGACTAGACAGCCCATTGAATGTAATTTATTAGAGTAGGTAGACTTGGAGGGAAGCGCTCGATGAGCCCCTCAGGTAAAAGAGATTTTTAGATCTCATTTTAGGTAGTAATGGTAGAAGAGAGAAGAGCCAGAGAGAGCTCGAGAACACCTTTGTAAAATACAGGTGATTGCCATTTTTAATAAAAACAATAGCAGTTTTTCCTGCATATGTTCTGTCTTATATGCATGCCTATGGGTGTTCATTATATGTTGTGATTGTGTGTTGTTATCATGCCATTACAGGGAGTGTGCTTGATTTCAGGTTGAGGGTCTTTGAGGTTTCATGTCAGGAGGGCATGACAGAGTGTTGCAGACTCTGAATACCGGTGCATGACTGCACTTCTGAACTTTGAGGAGTCAGAAAAAGATGTGTTGCGGCACAGGAACTGAGATCAACAACTCAGGAAGAGGAAGAAGACCTTTGAGGTTACTGAATACCTTGGAGGCAAGGCTATGTAGCTGAAACATAGTTGCAGACAGAATTTTGCTGTGAATTTTGTAGATCTATGCCAGGTGGGCATTGAGCATATGCACAAGGTGCAATTGAAGGAACTCTATTGTGAGTTCAGAAGACAGAATCTCTGAGGATTTTTGTAGAGCTCTGCCAAGTGGGCATTGAGCATACGCACGGGTTGCGTTGGAGAAGAACTCTGTTAAGAGTTAGAAGAAGGAACCAAAATCACTAAGGATTCTGAGGAGCTCTACCAAATGGGCATTGAGCAGGTGCATAGGTGCACAGGAAGACAGAATCGTTGAGTGTTCTGTGGAAGAGAAGGAACTCTGCCAGGAGGGCATCGAGTCAGTGTGCAGGAAGGCACAGAAGAAGGAAAGAACTCTTTGAGTTCTGGAGCTGAAAGAAGAGTCCACTGAGGGACCTTTACTGGGTTACTGAACACTCAGAAGGCTTAGCAAGAAGTTGCTTGAGCAGCAGGACAGCCAGGAAGGCATCAATTTCTCCATCTGAGGGAGACGAAAGGCTAAATCCCCCCAAGGGGTCTGAGTACTTGCATAAGCTTAGGAGAGATAGCACGCTATGTGCGTAAAGGTTCTGCAGGAGTGCAGACGTCGAAATCCTTTGAAGGATTTGAGAAAAAGAAGCTCAGGAAGGGCAATGTTCTCATAGTCGAGGAGTTCACGGAGATGAAGAAAAGGTCGAATCCTTTGAGAAGACGAATTCTTCCAAGGTCAGAAAGAAGTGCAGAAGCTCAGGAGAGCACATCAGCCATCAGATCGGTAGGTAAAGTGGATCTGGACCGTTGGTTTAAGCGTCCAGCAGAAGCTCAGGAGGAGCCTACAGCAGGAGAAGACCGACAGCCGTCGGATCTCGTATAGAAATCCCGTCAGCCGTCAGATATACAGGAGTTGCGCACAGTTTAACCTCTGGAGGAGGAGCGCATGAGGAGGATTTATCTGAGCCGTTAGATCTTGGATCAGATCACCGACAGTCATCGGATCTGCAAGAGTCACACGGGAGTTAACCCCGTGAACAAGAGGAGAGAAGTCCCGACAGGCATCGAGATATCAGACATCGGAGAATCGGAGTTCTCAAGGTCGAGGGAACCGGGGCATCGGAAGTCCTGAAATCCCGACGATATCGAGATCGTCCGTTGGAGGGACACGTGGCAGCGATCGAACACCGTCGAGGAGAGATGACAGGGAAGTCAACCCATCTGTGTTTGGAGTCAATCGAGATATCGGGGATCTCGGTGACAAGGAATCGGTGCATTTCGAAATCGCGATCCACGAAACCCCGATCAGTGGGGAACAGTTGTTAGCACAGCAGTGAAGGAGGACAGAGGTGTAGTGGAGGCTAGTTGTCAATGATACAAAGGAATTTGGGGATCGGCATATCGCGGTTCCCGTGAACAAAATCATTTCAACATCGCAAACCCCGTAACCCCGACTGGGTAAGGTAGTGGTCATGAGAGTTGGCCATATGAGCGGGAGCTAAGCTCAGGCGGGCTAGCACATGAAAGGAGTCATCGGGGATCGGAGAATCACGAGTCCCATGGACATAAACATTGTGTCATTGTAAACGCTGAAACTCCGATGGAGGGTTTGACTACGGTCACACGGAGACAAGTCATATGGACCAAGGTATAGCCGATAGGGGTTAGCTCGTGGAGAAGGAGCTCATCACAAATCGGGGATTGGAGAGGTAAGGAGTTCTCAACAGTGAGAACCGCAAAACCCTGAACCCCGATACAGAGTCAGGGATAACCACGGTCAAGTGTTGAAGGCCGTGGAGGGTAAAGAAGGACCTGTGGACTGGGTCGGGAATTTGCACAGTGATTCCTGAGAGGATATAAAGAGCCTCTTCATCTCACCAGAAAGGAATAAGAGTGATCCTGTGAGTAGGAGGTCAGGTGTCAGAGACCCTGCGGGGTGATAGGGAAGACCTCTCTACGTCAAGTGGTATCAGAGCCAGAATCTCTTTGTATATTGCAGACAGAGGAGCAGGAAGAAGACAGAGTTGTTGGAGGACTTTGTGACGATTGTTTGCAGGTAGGCAACAGTCGAGGAGACAGTCAGCAGGACTGTAAGATGAAGCTGAGCACTCAGGATTGTAGGAGTGACAGCAGCAAGTTTTCCAGAGAGGTAGACAGACACAGCAAGATGGCTACTGAAGGCCATAGAAAGAGAAGTAAGGCAGAAAAGCTTGCTGAATTTGATAAAGAAATGACAAGAGAACTCTATGAATTAAAGGCAGACATAGAGGAGTTTGAACTGAGGATGCGGCAGGATAGAAGGATGAGACGAATGTGCGAATTGCCCATGAAGACACCAAGGGTGAAATGGCCAGTCAAGCAGCTGATGGTCATGAGACAGCGCAGGTTGTTAAAAAGATGGCTGAGGTATGCTGAAAACCTCAGGGCCACAGAAGAAAAGATGATTTGTCACTGTATGCTAGAGACTGGAAAAGGTCTCGATGATTGGGATGATGAAGAGGATGAATTGGGATCAGCTGAGGATCTCAAACACAGCCAGGAGCGCAGAGAAGAAGAAATTCCAGTTTGCCAGATGGGCAAGGGAACAGAGATGAGATCGGCTAAAGATCTCACGGAATGTCAGAAGGACAGTCAAGGAATTTCAATTTTCCAGGAGAGCAATGATGAGAGATTGTTGAGGGTTCTCGAAGACTGCCAGGAGGGCAGCGGAAGCGTATTGAACTGCCAAGTGGGCAAAGATGAAAATTTGGGACCGTCTGAAGGTCTCATAAAGAGTTCAATTCAGCAAGGAGTGCTGATGAAGATGGGATCGGTTGATCTCATGGTTTGCCAGGGAAGCAGCAGAGACATCCCATATTGCCAGGTGGGCAAGGATGAACAAATGAATTTGGATCAGCCAGAGGATCTGACAGAGCAGATGAGACTGTCTGATAGTCTCATAAGTTCAGATATGGAAAGGGATCAGCAGGTGCAGTTGACAGAGGATGAATATCAGAATGATATTCTGATGATTGGGGGAATTGGAGTATTCCTTCCATGTGCCCATGAGGAGGCAGAAATTTGTGTTGCAGATGGTGAAACAATAGAACAGTCACAGCTAGAGATGACTGTCAAAAGGAAATTGGAGCTGACAATGATTGTCAGGGAAGAAGAAGAATTGGAGCAGACTTTGGAAGATGCCCAAGCAGAAGAAGGAAAAGAGAGCAAGCATTCTGAGGAGTGTCTCAGCATATTCAGCCAGGGAGATGAAAAGCAAGAAGTTGTAGCACTGAAGCTAGTAGCGGAGGATGTCGAAGAGCAGGCAGGTAAAGTTATCACTCCATGGGAGATGGAGCTAGAGATGATGGAGGATTGGTTGAACAATCCAGGGCCAGCAAGAGAACTGACAGAATTGGAGCTGTCAGAGCAGCAAGTCAGTCAGGAGGAGACTGCAAAGCTGAAGTCTGTGGCAGAGTGGCAACTTGAGGCCATAGATGAAGATGAAGATAAAGATGAAGAAGGAAGCATTGGAGATCATGGTGATCTGCCCTATTGCCGAAAATTTTTGCTGCTGAAGAGACTGCAACAACAGAACCAACCATTGGAGCAGCTGGATGAAGTAATAGAGGAGATCAGAAGGTTGATGGTAGAGTCAGCAGAAACTGCCAGCGGGGAGAAGTTGGGTAGAGAAGAGGAAGCAGTAGCAGCAGTGCAGCAGCAGCAGCAGCAGTAGCAGGATGGAGTGGATGGAAAGCTCCAAAGACTTATTTGGGATCCAAGAGGATTTCCAACATCTCAGAGGGGAAGCTCATGAGAAGGAGCTCATGATTTTTGCAGCTGTGGAGTATGATGCAGGAGCATCGCTCCATGTCAGCCAGCCAGCCAGCCAGCCACATCAGCGCGCATGCATTCATATGCTAAAAGGGAGGCATAGTCTCATTTGAATTTGAAATGAATGTAATTTAATATGCTTAGGCTGGTGAGCCATAGAAGCCATGCCTTTGCACAGGCTGTAGATAGATAGGCATTTAATATGTGTATGGCTGAGATCTAGATCTGATTCTGGACTAGACATCCCATTGAATGTAATTTATTAGAGTAGGTATACCTGGAGGGAAGCGCTCGATGAGCCCCTCAGGTAAAAGAGATTTTGAGATCTAATTTTGGGTAGTAATGGTAGAAGAGAGAAGAGCCAGAGAGAGCTAGAGAACACCTTTGTAAAATACAGGCGATTGCCATTTTTAATAAAAACAGCAGCAGTTTTTCCTACATATGTTCTGTCTTATATGCATGTCTGTGGGTGTTCATTATATGCTATGATTGTGTGTTGTTATCATGCCATTACAGGGAGTGTGCTTGATTTCAGGTTGAGGGTCTTTGAGGTTTCATGTCAGGAGGGCATGATAGAGTGTTGCAGACTCTGAATACCGGTGCATGAGTGCACTTCTGAACTCTAAGGAGTCAGACAAAGACGTGTTGCGGCACAGGAACTAAGATCAACAACTCAGGAAGAGGAAGAAGACCTTTGAGGTTACTAAATACCTTGGAGGCAAGGCTGTGTAGCTGAAACATAGTTGCAGATAGAATTTTGTTGTGAGTTCTGTAGAGCTCTACCAGGTGGGTATTGAGCATATGCACAAGGTACAGTTGAAGGAACTCTATTGTGAGTTCAGAAGACATAATCTCTGAGGAGTTTTGTAGATCTCTGCCAAGTGGGAATTGAGCATACGCACAGGTTGCGTTGGAGAAGAACTATGTTAAGAGTTAGAAGAAGGAACCAGAATCACTGAGGATTCTGAGGAGCTCTGCCAAATGGGCATTGAGCAGGTGCATAGGTGCACAGGAAGACAGAACCGTTGAGTGTTCTGTGGAAGAGAAGGAACTCTGCCAGGAGGGCATCGATTCAGTGTGCAGGAAGGCACAAAAGAAGGAAAGAACTCTTTGAGTTCTGGAGCTGAAAGAAGAGTCCACTGAGGGACCTTTATTGGGTTACTGAACACTCAGAAGGCTCAGCAAGAAGTTGCTTGAGTAGCAGGACAGCCAGGAAGGCGTCAATTTCTCCATCTGAGGGAGACGAAAGGCTAAATCCCCCCAAGGGGTCTGAGTACTTGCATAAGCTCAGGAGAGATAGCACGCTGCGTGCATAAAGGTTCTGCAGGAGTGCAGACGTCGAAATCCTTTGAAGGATTTGAGAAAAAGAAGCTCAGGAAGGGAAACATTCTCATAGTCGAGGAGTTCGCGGAGACGAAGCAAAGGTCGAAGCCTTTGAGAAGATGAATTCTTCCGAGGTCGGGAAGAAGTGCAGAAGCTTAGGAGAAAACAGCAGCCGTCAAATCGGCAGGTAAAGTGGATCTGGACTGTTGGTTTAAGCGTCCAGCAGAAGCTCAGGAGGAGCCTATAGTAGGAGAAGACCGACAGCCATCGGATCTCGTATAGAAATCCTGTCAGCCGTCGGATCTGCAGGAGTTGCGCACATTTTAACCTATGGAGGAGGAGTGCACGAGGAGGATTTATCTGAGCCGTCAGATCTTGGATCAGATCGTCGACAGCCGTCAGATCTGCAAGAGTCACATGGGAGTTAACCCCGTGAACAAGAGGAGAGAATTCCTGAGAGGCATCGGGATATCGGACATCGGAGAATCAGAGTTCTCAAGGTCGATGGAACTGGGGCATCGTAAGTCTCAAAATCCCGATGAGATCAGGATCTTCCATTGGAGGGATGCATGGCAGCGATCGAGCACCATCGAGGAGAGCCAACAGGGAAGTCAAACCATCGGTGTTTGGAGTCTATCGGGATATCGTGGATCTCGGTGACAAGGAATCAGTGCATTTCAAAATCGCAATCCGTGAAACCCCGATCAGTGGGGAACAGTTGTCAGCACAGCAGCGAAGGAGGACAGAGGCGTAGTGGAGGCCAGTTGTCAACGATACAGAGGAAGTCGGGAATCGGCATATCGCAGTTCCCGTGAACAAAATCATTTCAACATCACAAACCCCGTAACCCCTACTGGGTAAGGTAGTGGTCACGGGAGTTGGCCATATGAGCGGGAGCTAAGCTCAGGAGGGCTAGCGCATGAAAGGAGTCATCGGGGATTGGAGAATCGCGAGTCCCGTGGACATAAACATTGTGTCATCGTAAACGCTGAAACTTCGATGGAGGGTTTGACTATTGTCACATGGAGATAGGTCATATGGACCAAGGTATAGCCGGTAGGGGCTAGATCGTGGAGAAGGATCTCATCACAAATCGGGGATTGGAGAGGTAAGGAGTTCTCGACAGTGAGAACCGTGAAACCCTGAACCCCGATATAGAGTCTGGGATAACCACGGTCAAGTGCTGAAGGTCGTGGAGGGTAAAGAAGGACCTGTGGACTGGGTCGGGAATTAGCACAGTGATTTCCGAGAGGATCTAAAGAGTCGCTTCGACTCACCAGAAAGGAATAAGAGCGATCCTATGAGCAGGAGGTCAGGTGTCAGAGACCCTGTGGGGTGATAGGGAAGACCTCTCTGCGTCAAACGACATTGAGCCTCTGATTCTGAAGGTGCATCAGGTATCAGAGCCTTTAAATATTGCTACTGTGCACCTGGCGACTCCATTGTGATGACTCCACTTTGGTGAACCTACCATGTTAATTGTGGCTTTCAGAGGCAAACACAGGTGGTCTCATCCACAGCTGCCTCTAGCTACACCTGAAACTGATCCATAGGTGGTTCTCAGAAAAGGAAAGGCCTCTGAAGGAGAAACTTCCACCTCCGAACCAGGTAATCCACCATCTCCTTCTGTAGGAACTCCATTTTCTCCTCCTCAGTTTCTTAATAGACCTCTTTCTGAGGTTTCCCGTTTCCTGAATTTCGGGAGTGTTCTTGTTGAGTTTTCCTCTCCTAGTCTGGGATTGGAGGGAGAAATCCTTGTCAATCCCCTTTCCTCTAAAGCTGTACTTTGGCATAGACCCAAGACCGTTGAAGATTTCCCCACTCCTATCTTTACCACTCCTCCTCTTGTTACTATTACCACTCCTGCACAAAGAGGAGCATCTGCTGACTTGAGCCCATTAGCCTTCTCCTTAAATCCCCTTTTGTTTCTCGTTCCACTTTGAGACTCATTCCCAGTAGCCCCTTCGCGAACTCCTTCTCCTGCAAATTCTCCTCCACCTAATATTCCTATGGCTGGTGCTAATTCCCCTCTAAATAGAATGGACGCCATAGTCGCTGCCAGATATGCTCCCTTAATCCTACCCCATCCTATGAATCCTCTCCCTGCTGGAGATTACTTGAAGTATATGCCCAAGTTCACTAGAGAAGGAAACATAACTGTGGAAGAGCACCTAGCCGCTTTCTACAGTTATGAAGACAACCTGAACATTGAAAATGAAGATGTCTGGATGATAATCTTCATCCAGAGCCTGGATGGTGAGGTGAGGAAGTGGTTTAGAGGATTGGCCCCCAGATCTATTGCTGGGATTGAAGCCCTAGATAGTGCTTTCCTGAGGCAGTGGGGTGATAGGAAGGATTTCATGTATTACATGACAGATTTCGGGTCTTTGAAGAATATGGAAGGAGAGTCTGTCTCTTATTTCTCCAAAAGATTCAACAAGATGTATAACAAAATCCCTGCTGAAATAAAACCCTCAGAAGCCTCGGCCAAGATTTCTTATGCTAGTGCGTTTGGCCCTGATTTTTGTCTTTTATTGAGAGAAAGAAGAGCCACCTCCTTAGCTCAAATGCAAGATGTGGCCATAGAATTGGAATCCAATGTGTTAGCAGCTGATAGACTGAGGAACAAGGCCGATGCAGACAGAAGAAATGGAAGATCAGAAACCTCAACTTCTGGCCCATCAGTGCCCCACCCTCAAGTGGATGAACTGACTAAGATGGTGAAGTCTCTATCTGTAGATATGGAGAGAATGAAGGTAGAGGGGAGGCAAGCATACAAGGGCCCTCAAAACGCCGAAAACAAAGGAGGTTTCAGGAGTCCAAACAATATTACTTCCCTGACTGTGCAATGAGAGAGGGGAAGAGACAGAGAAGACCAGAAAATTCAGGCCCCTTTTCAAAACAATTTTTTGGCTGAGGGGGAAGAAGGGGAAATAGATGAGCTTGATCCTAAAATCCATTGCTTCGGGGACACTCCTCCTTTCCCTCATCTCACTCAATCATCATACGAGGAGTCTCTCATGGACAGTCAGCTAAATGAACTGAGCAAGGGAGACAAGGCTAGTGGCAGCCAAGGTAGGTATGATCTGAGGTCTAAAAAGAAGACAGTAGCACATGATGTTCCTGAGAAGTCCACTAGAACAGAGAAACATGCTAATGAAGTGGCGAACAGTCACAGAGGTAAGAAGCCCCGACCCATCTCTCCCATAGTCCAGAGTCAGGTTCCCGAAATAAGAGAAATCCCGAAGCTTACATCTTATTTTAATTTCGAGCATGAAATTCAAAAGATCAGAATCCCTGTGCCCCTAACCGAATTGATTAAACATGAAGGGTTCAAGAAACACTTCTCTGAGCTTTTACTCATGCCTTCCCACAGACTCCATCAATTTTCAAGATGAAAAGCCTGCAGTTATTCTAGGTCCTATGGTAGAAGACAGGAATGACTCATCCCCTACCTTCTACACTTCCTTGAACATACATGACAAGGTACTGCACATCTGCCTGATCGATTCGAGGGATTCTCACAACCTCATGCCCAAAAATGTCATGGAATAATTAGGGATAGAAGTCACTCGAGCCTATCATGACCTCTATTCCTTTGGCTCTAGAAAAGTTCAATGTCTAGGAGTTATCAAAGACCTGGTCGTGACCTTGTTTCAGTTGCCCATGAAAAGTGTGGTCATGGATATTGTAGTGGTTGATGTCCCCCCAAAGTTCGGTATGTTGTTATCAAGATCTTGGATAAAAAGACTGGGGGGGAATTTGTAGATGGACCTCGCATATGCTACCATCCCAGTGTTTGGAGGAGAACATAGGAGGCTATACAGGGAGGCCCAACTAGCCTATATAATCAGTGATGAGGCCAACCCTACCAACCATCCCATTTTTGCCTTGGACACTGATTTAGGTTCCAGTGTACTACAATTCACAAATTCTCCTGAACTTCCTCTAAAAATCAGAAATTCGCCCACCACTTCCCATAAATTTCCTCCCTCCATCACCCCCATCTGGAAAATGTTCTTTGATGGAGCCTTTTCCAGGGAAGGCGCTAGTGCTGGGGTGTTTTTTGTGTCACCTGCTCAGGAAACCATATCTCTGTCATACAAACTAGAATTTGAAGCTACCAACATTGTGGCAGAGTATGAATCTCTTATCCTAGGATTGAGAGCCGCAAGGGAAATGGGAATTCAGGAAGTAGCAGTGTTCGGTGATGCAGAGTTGGTGGTTCAGCAAATTAGAAACGCTTATCAGGCCAAGCACCCTTGACTCAGAAGCTACAGAAATGAGGTATGGGACTTAATTAATAGTTTCTTCTCAGTATTCAATATTTCTTTCATCCCAAGAGAGAAGAACACAGTGGCAGATTCCTTGGCTACATCAGCAAGCAATTTCAAAGTGCCCTTGCCTCCCAAATTCAGATACGATGTAGAAGTAAAATACAGGCCCTCCATACCTGACAACGTCAAACATTGGAAGGTATTCGAGGATGATCTTGAGATAAAGAGATTCTTGGAGACTGTCGAAGAATTTTCAGAGATGCATATCGACCAAGACTCTGTCTCTGAAGAAGAGCTTGATGGGGGTAAGTTTCTAAGTAAAATAGCAGAGCATAACATTGTGCAGCTCCCCAGCAACCATATTCCAAGGGGACAGGTTCCTTTGGAAATGCTTTTTGATAGAAATGATGTGTCATTAAAAGGGGAAATCTCGGAGGATGATGTTGGTACTATTCAGTGCAACATTGGCACTGAGAGTGAGCCCAAGTTTGTCAAATTGTCAAGAATTCTGACAAAGGAGCAGAGCTATGAATACGCTGGACTTTTGAGGGAATTTTCTGATGTGTTTGCCTAGACCTATGAAGATCTCAAAACATATGACACTTATGTCATCGAGCATAAAATCCCATTAAAGGGGGAGGCAAAGACATTTAGGTAGAAGCTAAGACAGATCAATCCTATGATGCTGCCTATTATGGAGAGAAGTGAAGAAGCTGCTACAAGCCAAGATCATCATACCACTGAGATATTCAGAGTGGGTGGCCAACTTGGTACCAGTAAGGAAAAAGAATGGAGAAATAAGACTCTGTGTAGACTTCAGAAACCTGAACAGGAGATCACGGAAGGATAACTACCCCTTACCAAAGATGGAACATATACTTAAGATGGTAACAGGAGCATCCAGTATGTCCATGATCGATGGTTTCTCTGGATACAATCAAGTCTTTGTTCTGCCTAAGGATAGGGAAAAGATGGCATTTACCACTCCATGGGGCACATTCATGTATGCCAAGATGCCGTTTGGATTAATGAATGCAGGGGCAACGTTTCAACATGCCATGGACATAGCTTTCATTGGGGAAAAGGATAAATTTGTGGTCGTCTATCTGGATGACATCACAGTATTTTCAAAATCTAATAAAGAATACTGTTGTCATCTCAGGAAGGTTTTCCTGAAATGCAAGTTTTGGCATTTCATTAAACCCCAAGAAATCTTTGTTCGCCATGAAGGAGGGAAAGTTACTAGGCCACATAGTATCAGCGGAAGGAGTCAGGATTGATCCTAGCAGAGTTGAGGCGATACAAGCCTTATCAATCCTGAGGTCCAAGAAGGAGGTCCAATCTTTCCTCGGTAAGATTAATTTTCTAAGGAGGTTTGTGCCTAACTTTGCTGAGGAGGTAAAACTTATAACAACCATGTTGAAAAAAGGAAATGAAGTGAGGTGGACTTCTGAATCGCGACATTCCTTTGAGAAAATAAAGAAGGCCCTGACTGAAGCCCCTGTGCTTATCAGTCCTGACTACTCAAAGGATTTCCTCATTTTCTCCTTTGCCTCGCCTGACACGGTGGATTTTGTTTTATTACAGACAAACAAGATTGGGCTAGAGCAGCCTATTGCCTATTTTAGCAGAGCATTAAGGGATGTCAAAGTCAGGTACGACACTATGGAGAAGCAGGCCTATGCCCTGGTAAAGGCTCGCAAGGCATTTAGAATCTATGTCCTACAGTCAAAAATCATTTCTTATGTCCCCTCAGTTGTTGTTAAAGACATTCTTATTCAACCTGACATAGATGGGAAAAGGAGTAAGTGGATAGCCAAGATTCTAGAATTTGACCTGGAAATAAAGCCTACCAAATTAATCAAAGGTCAAGGTTTGGCCAAGTTGTTGGCTGAAGCAAATTGCCAAGCTTTGGGGGTAAGTTTCATTAATGAATGCTCAGGAATTCAGCAGGGTCAGCTATCTGAAATAGACCCTCAAAAGGATCCCCCATTGGCTCGATGTCCTTGGTATAAGGATGTCATATATTTTCTGCAAGAGTTGCGGCCTCCAAATGGCCTGCAAAGAAACAAGGCAAAATCTCTGAAGCTCAAAGCAGTCAGATACTGCCTTATTGATCAAGTTCTATATTGGAAAGACCCCCTAGGATTGCTTTTGAAATGTGTAGATCCGCAAGAGGCTGACAGGATCATGATTTAATTTCATGACAGCCTATGTGGAGGGCATCATTTCTAGAAAACCACAGCCTACAAAATCCTCAAGGCTGGATACTACTGGCCCACCGTATTCACTGACGTCTGTAGAAGGGTCATAGCTTGCACCAAATGTCAAATATTTGCAGGGAAGAAACAGCTCAAGTCTTTACCATTAAATCTTGTGGTTGTTTCAGGACCTTTCCAGCAATGAGGCCTATATTTCATTGGAGAAATTCACCCTACTTCCAGTGGGCAGCACAAATGGATCCTGACTGCTACCGATTTCTTCACCAAGTGGATTGAAGCTATCCCCACCAGGACTACTTCCCATAAGGTAATCATTGGATTCCTGGAGGACCTCATCACAAGATTTGGTTGCCCAAGTAATATTGTCACTGATAACGCAGCCTCTTTCAGGGTTGAGCCATTAGCCAAGTTCTGTGAGCAATTCGGGATCAAACTGATTCACTCCACCCCATACTATCCCCAGGGCAATGGTTTAGCAGAGTCCTCCAACAAAATCCTGATAAGGATCATCAAAATACTGTTGGAAGACAACAAGAAGGCCTGGCATTCAAGATTGAAATTTTCTCTATGGGTCGATCGTGTGACCACGAAGAGATCTATAGGTGTATCTCCTTTCCAATTAGTCCATGGAGAAGAGGTTGTTTTTCCTTCTCATTTAGCCATTCCTGGTGCAAAATTCCTCCAGGATCATCAAGAGGAGCCTGATGACATGATCAGAAGAATTCATCAGCTAGTGGAAGTCCAACAGGCCAGGGAGCAGGTAATGGGCAGAATTTAGGACCATCAGCAAAGGATCAAGTAGGGTTTTGATAAGAAGGCCAAGAAAGAAGAGTTTTGGATAGGAGACCTGATACTGAAATGAGATGCTCCTAAACAAGATAAAGGCAAGCATGGAAAATTCGAAGCCCTATGGATCGGGCCTTTCAAAGTATCCGAAGTATTCTCGAATAACACCTACCGGGTATGGGATTTGAAGGATCAAGAAGTTTTCAATGGCCTTGTGAATGGGCATTTCCTAAAGAGATTTTTCTCTTGAACCGCACATGGCTCTTTCGCGGTTGTAAATATTGTTTTTCTTTCTGTCTTTAAGTTTTAAATAAACGACCCCATAGCCTGACGGAAAGGCACTGGAGCTGTGAAATGAGTCCTTAGAGCATCACAGGGATGACTCTATCCCCCATGGAGCCTAATGTTAGTAACATTTCTTGTCCTAGGAACAAGAGTATTCAGGTCTGCAAGTTGCACGAGAAGTGCCCGAGTGCTGCAAGAGAAAATCTCGTTTTAGGATTCCAAGCAAGTAAGTAGGCAATATTATATTGTCAACGGTCTGGATTCATCCATAAGAGAAGATCAGCGGTTGGTAGGAAATCGTGGTTAGCATATTTGCGCCGAGATTATCACAGTGGATAGCACATATATTGCATGCAGGAAAGGATAGCAGTCGTCCATCCAAAGGACGTGTGGCACGAGATCTAGTCACATCGGCATTTCGGCATTCAGGAGTTCGAAGGGTGAGAGTTCCATGTCGTTATACATCTTGAAACCCCGAACCCAGAAGCGTCGAAAGCGCCCAAAGTTGGGCCCGCAGTATCGCGGAGCGGTCTCAGCCGTCCATCCAAAGGGGACACCTGGTGCGCGATTAGGCTCCTCGCCTTTTCACCCATCGCAACTTCAAAGCGCAAGGATCAGCTCCATCATATCCCAAAGGTGTGAGGTGCCAAGAGCGTTCGGGACTCAGGGCCCACAACATCGTCCAATGAGTTCAGGACTGTCCGATATGAGAGGGATGCATGGCGCCCAATTAAGCCATCTCGGCATTTCGCTCATCGCGATTGTGGTAAGCAAGTATCAGCTCCTTCCTACTCATGAATGTCAAAAGCGCCTTTGAGAATAAACACAGGGTCACAGCCCGTGGTCACTTGGGAAAGAAAAGAGTTGTGCAAGAGGTGCCAAAGGCGTCAATATTGTTCACAAAAGGGGTCATAACGATCTCTAGGTGCCATCTGATTCAATCTCAATCCTGGTTTTCGCTTGGAGTAAATGAAGGTGAGAAAGGGTGGTTGAAACCTCTCCTCAGTCATTAAGTGTAAGGTATGGAGGGTCTAGAAGCTGTCTTCTCGAGAGGTTTCTGCGTACCAATTTTTTCCAAAGAAGCCATGCCGAGTCCTTGACTAGCCAGAGAGGTCTGCACATGATAACTCGGCACTTAATGGCTCAGCTACTCCCCTTACAGGAGCCATGCATAGTTAAGGTGGCGTCTGACGAAGAATATCCGTCCGAATTTGGCTGAAGGGACACCAAGTCTTGGATGACTGAGCACGCCTATGTTAGGCGAGTTTTTATGAGTGTATAGACTTAGTCTTTATTTTTTGTAATGGTCGATGGTTGAGCTAAGCTCCTGTTTTGTAAGTTTTGATGAAGTGTTGGTCGCTCTGGTTAATGTATAAGGCATTTGAGACTTCTTACTTTATGGATGTCAGCCTCTTTTCCATCTCTTTGTTTACTGTGTTAGAACAACTCGAAATTGGAGGATCCAGTCGAGTTGCATTGTTGTAGGATGATGCAGGTTGGATCACTGCAACAGTCGCAGTGTTTCTAATTAGTTCTTGTGTTTTCTCAGAGCTAAAATGGCTCGAAATTGGAGGATCCAGTCGAGTCACCCTTCAGCTCCTTTAAATTCCAGACCAAGAGGATCTTGGCTTCTGATTTTTTCTTCCTCAAGCTTTCGAAGGCCTGTTTCCCAAGGCAGTCTTGCTCACCCTTCTCACAAGTCTTCCTTCTACCACCCTTTAATCATCTTACTAACAGAAGTTGGATCAAGACCTCCCTTGCTTTCTACATACCAGACCCTGGTTCCTGTGTCAATGCTGCTTTCCTAGATCTCTTTCCATTCGACCACCCCCATTTATTAAATCGTGACATAAAAACTGATGGGCATTGAGCTATGCTCCTGCAAGAAATCTAGGAGTGACTTCCGACGCTAACACAATGTTTAATCCCATATTTCTCTGTTAGCTATTTCATTAGCTTGGAAGTGAATTGAGTTTCTTGGTTGGTAACAATTTCACAAGGGACATCGAAGTAGGTAAAGATGTCTTCATAGATGAATTCAACAACAGACTTCTTTGTGGCTCTAAATAGGGATTTTGCCTCTACCCATTTGGTGACATAGTCCGTACAAACCAAGATATAGTTCTTCCTACAGGACATGGGTGAAATTGGTCCTACAAAGTTGAGGGCCCATTTTTAGAAGGGTTATATCATAACTTGGGCCTGCAAAGGCATTTCGTCAGATGATGTAGGTCTTCCAATCCTTTGGCAACTATCACAACTTCTTACATACTTGGAAGCATCTTTGAAAATGATAGGGCAATAGTAACCTGAATGTAATACCTTATGTGTTGTGCATTTGTCAGAGAAATGGCCACCACATGGTCCATCATGACAACTTTGTAGTATTTCAAGGACCTCGTCCTCTCAGACACATCTACGAATAATCAAATCAGGACCTATGAAAAAAATATCATGACCAACCCAAGAGTAATTAGCACTCTGTGTAATAATTTTCTGCTTTTCATGAGGTGACAAGTGAGACGGTAACTTCCTAGTAGCCAGATAGTTTTCCATATCTGCAAACCATGGGGTATTGACATAAAGGGAAAAGAGATGCTCATCTGGGAAACTATCATCTATAGGGATGTCATCATCCTCATTCTTTATTCGGGAAAGCAAGTTAGCTACTACATTATCCTTTCCAGGTCGGTCAAGAACAGTAATATTAAATTCTTGCAATAATAAGAGCCACCTAGTCACTCGGCCATTAGTTATAGGTTTATTCATGAGGAACCTAATGGCAGAATGATCAGTGTGTACAAATACTTCATAACCTATAATGTAATGACAAAACTTGTTAATAGCATGAACAACTGCCAAGAATTATTTCTTGGTGACTGTGTAGTTCAACTCGGCAAGAGACAAGTTCTTGCTTATAAAATAAATGGCATAGGACTGTTGGTCTTCTTTCTGCCCTAATACCCCTCCTATTGCGGTGTTGGAGGCATCAGTGGATATATGAAATGGGAGAGTCCAATTGGGCCCTGTAAGAATTGGTTCCACAGACAACTTGGCTTTCAGGGTTTCAAAGGCAGTTTGACAATGCTCAATCCAAACAAAATCAACATCTTTTATTAATAATCCAAACATAGGTGCAGCAATCTTTGTAAAATTTTCAATAAACCATCGGTAATATCCGGCATGTCCAAGAAATATTCTCACCTCTTTCTGAGTCTTGGGGGGTGGGATTCTAATAATGACCTCAATCTTTTCAGGTTCGACTTTTATTCCTTCAGATGAAACATGATGTCCTAGAACCACTCGTTCCGTTAGCAACATTTTGCATTTTTCATGACTTAGGGATAGGTTCATTTCCTGGCATCTGATGATCCATATTTTATGAGAAGAATGAAATGAATATAGATTATTAAAAGATGCTTAACACAGAATAACAGAGATACAGTAAAACTGGTTTTCTATTCAATAAGGAAATAAGCTGAAACTGTAAAATGCAGCGGAAAACAAGCTTGCTAGAATGGTGGTGGCTTATCTCTGAGAAGAGATGTGATGAATGTGCTCATTCGAAAGAAGGTCATTACAATGAGGCTCTGAAGGCCTTTTTACAATAAATAGGAATGTCAAAAACCCTAGAAATCCAAATCCTAACCCTAGGAGATGAAGCACCAAAAGTCATGTGAGCCCCGTTTGGGTAAGTTAGTCGGTCAACTTCCCAGGGTCGTAACTTTTGCATACGATCTTCATTTTAGGCGCATGATATCCTGTTGGAAAGGTCTATCTGAGGACTACACATTTTGGTCTAATCTATTAAAAGGAATTTTCAACTGTGTCGATCTCTAAAAACGTTGTTTAGGGCCTCAAAACGGCCCCGCAAGTCAAGCACCTGAAAACAAGGAAAAAAACTTCCAAAGTGGAAAAATACCAAAATGAACCAGTTAGAATAGGTGGGAGGTCACTGACATCCATATGAATCAATCCTCCCCCCTTAGGAATCAATGTTATCCATTGCCTTTAGTTACCCCATCATATGAGGAATTTTTTGTTGAATTTGGCACTGGGGGAGCCACTTGCCTTGGTGCAGGAGCTGCCCTGCTTTGATAACTCGATAAATAATGGATCCTTTGTTGTCGGGTGCCCTGGATATGTGTGTCAACAATATGATCACTAGATGCCTGTTGCATGCAGTCAAGGCTGAGTTATGTTGGTGTCAACTGCTCTGCTATCTCTAAGGTGTCCAATAATGGTGGGAAATATGGTTGAAGGAGAGCCACGTTGAAGACTGGGTGCAGGCCAAGGAAAGGGGGAACGTTCAGCGCAAAATCATTGTCACCAATAGCCTTGGTGATGGTCTATGGCCCATACCAGAGTGGGTGAAGCTTCTGATGGGGCCCTGTAAGGCATTATTTCGGCAAGTTCAACCAAACTTTGTCGCCCACCTGAAACTTATGTGGCACTCGGTGTTGATCATGGCATTGCTTGTACATGGCATTGGACTTCTGTAAAATATCCTGAACTTGTTGGTGGATGTGATGGATCCTCTCAATGAACCAGGTGGCTTTGTCATCTTCTGGTGGAGCAGGGGACAAGTCGGTCGAGGTGTTCGCCAGTGGTAGTGCAACATCCATGGGTCCCGATGGTTGGAATCCCAACCCCACCTAAAAGGGGTTGTGGCCAGTTGATCTATGCAGGGCTCAGTTGTAGCTATGTTGGACATAGGGAAGGCTCTCATCCCATGTGCAGGGGTTCTTGGAATTTTACATGCACATGATATGTACAATCATCCGATTGACGACCTCAGTTTGGCCATCTGTCTAGGGGTGGAGGGCAGTGGATTTGGTGAGCTTGGTATCCAAAAATGACCAGAGGCTCGACCAGAATGTGTTGAGGAACCGACTATCCTAATATAATACAATGGTTTTTTGGATCCCAAAGTGTACCTAGACGCGTTCAAAGAAGAGCTTGGCAGTGACCTCTGCATTGATGTTCTTCTTGCAGGCAGCCATAATCGCCATCTTGGAAAAGCGATCAACAACCACAAAAACACAGTCATAGCCCCTCTTAGTGGATGGAAGGCCTGACATGTAGTCCATGGATATGGATTCCCACGGCTTGTCAGGAGTAGGAAGAGGGGTGTACAGGCCCTGTTTCTTAGTGGTCGGTTTGGAAATAGTGCAGGCAGTGTAGGACCTGATATACTTGCCGACATCCTGTCGAAGTTTCAACCAGTAGAAATGTTTTTGCAGCACTGCCACTATCTTTTCGATGCCAAAGTGTCTTACCACCCGACTGTAGTGAGATTCCCAGATCAGCGTCGCGTGCTCACTTTATGGAACGTAGAGATGGCCCAGATGGCACAACAACCCGTCCTGAAGATGGAAATCAACGCCCACTAAGTTTTCTCCCAACATTTGGTAGGTGGTGGAGAAGTCAAGGTCTGTCTCATAGAGGTGGGGTCATCCAGAGGTCTCATGGCCACAAGAGTCTAGCATCGCGGTGAGTGCCACGATGGGAGGTCAGCTGAGGCAATTGGCAACTCGGTTGGTACTTCCTATTTTATACTCGATGTTGAGGTGGAACTATTGTAAGTATGTGGACCATTTATGATGGCGGTCATTCTGCAATTTTCCTTGGGTATGCATGAATTGTAGTGGCTTGTGATCAGTGTGGATGACTGTCTCCTTCCCTAGAATGTAATGTCTCCATTGGCGGTAGGCCTTCACAATGGAGTAAATTTCTTTGTCGTAATTAGGGTACATACGAACAACATCTGATAGTGTCTCAGTATGATACACCACGGGGTGGCCATGTTGAGTGAGAACGACACCCACAGCATAGTCTGAAGCATCTGTCTCGATCTCAAAGGGATGATGCAGGTCTGGTAATGAAAGTACTGGGGATGAGAACAAGCATTGCTTCTATTCATCGAAGGCTTGTTGTTGGGAAAGGCCTGACACAAATTTTTCCTTACTTCCACCCCTGGTTACTTGGTTGAGGACCCATGCAATATGAGAGAATCCCAACAAGAACCTACAAGAGAAATTCGTGAGGCCCAAGAAGTTCGAAGCTCAGAGAGTGTGGTTGGGGTTGGCTAGTCACGGATGACCTGGATCTTGGTTGGATCCACATGCACACCATGATAATCAATGATGTAGCCTAAGTAGTGGACCGTGTCCATCCTGAAGGAGCATTTTTCCAAGTTTGCATATAGTTTGTGTTGTCGCAAGGTGTGCAGAACCTGCTAAATATGATGCAAGTGTTCCACCCAAATCTTGTTGTAGATGAGGATGTCATCCAGATACACCACTACAAAAGTACTGGTGAAAGGTCATAGGATATCATCCATCATCCTCATAAAAGTTTTTGGAGCATTTGTCAGACCAAAGGGCATGACCAACCATTCAAAAAGACCTTCTTTTGACTTGAAGGCGGTCTTCCATACCTCTGTATGTTCTATTGGGACCTGGTGGTAGCCAGACTTCAGATCAATCTTACTGAAGTATTTGGCCCCCGTGATCTGATCAAGGAGGTCGTCGATTCATGGAATCGGGTACTGGTTCTGAACTGTGATTTTATTCAGGGCTCGGTAATCAATGCAGAGTCGCCAGGTCCCGTATTTCTTCTACACTAGTACGATTGGGCTCCCACAAGGAAATGAGTTGGGACAGATGTGTCCCTTGTGGAGAATTTCTTGGATCTACCTCTTGATCTCCTCATTTTCTAACAAAGAGTGGTGGTAGACCGGCCCATTGGGTAGCGGTGTGACTGGGGTCAAATCGATGGGATGCTTAACTTGGCAGTGCATAGGTACCCTGGTAGGAGAGGAGAAGACATATGAGTGTTCTTCCACAACCTTATCCACTTACTTATGTTGTATGGAGAGATCGACCGCAGAGGCCCTGGATGTGGCTGTGATCTTTCTCTTACTCTAAGAGTGAATCATGAAGAAGACAAATTTCCCGGTATTAGAGATGACCTTCCTGCATTACTTGGCAGAGATCAAAGAAATATCACTAGGAGGGACTGCCTCAGATATCCTGTACAATTTCTTATTCAAAGTAATAATAACACTATGAGGCCTAGACTCATATACAACATGGAGTTTCCATAAATAAGGTTGGACCAAAAGAACATTACAAACTTCGAGCGGAGCAACATCACACAATACCTCGTCTTTGAAGGGCTTGATGTCGTAAGACAGTCAACATTGTTGGCTGACACGGAGATCGCTTCCTTGGTGGAGCCATCCAATGGTGTAGGGCTACGTGTGCAGCGTTGTCGGCAGGTCCAGCCGCTTAATGACCTCTGCTGAGATGAGGTTCTTCTGGCTACCGCTATCAAAGATGAAGTGCAATGGGGTGCCTTTTACCCACATCTGTGAATGGAAAAGGCACTCACCTTCTTCTGGCTCATCTAGTTCATTAGGCTAGAGCTGGTGGTAGCAACGGTGGCACTCAGCTCCACGTCAATGATCAGTCTTCCCCTTTTTGGTTCTGACTCAAAGTCAGAACCCACATCTGATTCAGAGGCTTTCACTTCAGCCACCAGTGACTGCTTTGAGCAACAATTAGCAGTGTTATGCCAAGGGCTCTTATGGAAGTCGCACCACTTCCTGATATCCTTCTTTTTCTTTTCGGTGTCCTTCTTTGCTTGCTTCTTGGACTGGTTATCCTGATACTATCCATATTTTCTGTGTCCTTTGTTTTGGATGTTGGGGCCGCCCTTTCCTGGATTTTGCTGCGAAGGGTTCCCGGGCCCAAATTGTCGCGTCTTTTGTTTGAGCTTCTACTCGATTTTGACGGCATATCGATAGGCCGCGCCCAAGAACGAGATGTCCATAAATTCCATTTCGGTCTGGATGTATCTATGCAGATCACCGTGGTACTTGATCACCAGATTTTGCTCTAAATCTTTGATACCCATCTTGGTGCGCAGGGTATGGAAGATATTTGTGAAATCTGGCACTACTTGGTCTCTTTCTTGCCGTAGTGTGGTCCATTTGGTATACAAGTCGTCATAGCTTCTGACAGGGTAGTATTGTTCCTTAATAGCATCCCTGAAGGATTCTCAGGTGGTCATGACTGTAAATAATGAGGGTTACTATGTTTCCTTTTGCTCACAGAAATTTTCCCACCAATCTTTGACATGGGGAACGGCTTTGAGGAGTGCAAAAGTAATTTTTTCCTCTATCTGACCTTCAAATATAGGAATATCGAAGCTGATTTGTACCTTGAATAGGGTGGCACCTCCGCTCGAGGAAGATGCGTCACTTGTTGGTAGTCGCCAAAGGATTTGAGCGAAACTATCCATCATCGCATTCCTCTATTGCATGAGGGCTTCCTCAAGCAACATTTTGAAAGGATCTCCTGTCCCATCGTATTTATTTTCTCCTACCATGAGAGGTCATTTGGGCATGCGAGAGATTTTGTCCTCAAGAGAAACAAGCTCGAGACCCAATTCTTTGTACCCTGACCTTGTTGGGGACATGCATTAAGACGATAAGGAGTAGACCGCTCTGATACCACTGATCCGGATTTTATGAGAAGAATGAAATGAATATAGATTATAAAAATATGCTTAACACAGAATAAAAGAAATACAGTAAAACTGGTTTTCTATTCAATAAGGAAATAAGCTAAAACTATGAAATGCAGCGGAAAACAAGCTTGTTGGAATGGTGGAGGCTTATCTCTGAGAAGAGATGTGACGGTTGCACTCATTCAAAAGAAGATCATTACAATGAGGCTCTGAAGTCCTTTTTACAATAAACAGGAATGTCAAAAACCCTAGAAATCCAAAAACCTAACCCTAGGAGATGAAGCGCCAAAAGTCATGTGGGCCCTGTTTGGGTAAGTTAGTCCGTCAACTACCCGGGGTCGTAACTTTTGCATACGATCTTTGTTTTAGGCGCACGATACCCCGTTGGAAAGGTCTATCTGAGGACTACATATTTTGATTTAATATTGTAAAGGGCATTTTCAACTGTGTCGATCTCTAAAAACGTTGTTTAGGGCCTCAAAACGGCCCCGCAAGTCAAGGACCTGAAAAACTAGGAAACAAACTGCCAAACTGGAAAACTACCAAAATGAACCAGTTGGAATAGATGGGAGGCCACTGACCTCCATATGCATAAACCCTCCCCCCTTAGGAATCATTGGTCTCCATTGCGTTGATTTCCCCCATCAGATGAGGAATTTTTTGTTGAATTTGACACCGGGCAAGCCACTTGCCTTGGTGCAGGAGCTACCCTGCTTTGACAACTCGATAATGTTGGATCCTTTGTTGTCGAGTGCCCTGGATATGTGTGTCAACAATTTGATCACTGGATGCTTGTTGCATGCAGTCAAGGTTGAGTTATGTTGGTTTTAACTACTCTGCTATCTCTGAGGTGTCCAATAATGGTGGGAAATATGGCCGAAGGAAAGCCACGTTGAAGACTGGGTGCAGGCCAAGGAAAGGGGGAATGTTGAGCACAAAATAATTGTCACCCACAACCTTGGTGATGGTTTAGGGCCCATACCAAAGTGGGTGAAGCTTCCGATAGGGCCCTGTAAGGCATTCTTTCTGCAAGTGCAACCAAACTTTCTCGCCCACCTGAAACTTATGTGGCACCTGGTGTTGATCATGGCACTACTTGTACACGGCATTGGACTTCTATAAAATATCCTGAACCTATTGGAGGATGTGATGGATCCCCTCAATGAACCGGGTGGCTTTTTCATATTCTGGTGGAGCAGGGGACGAGTCGGACAAGGTGTTCGCCATTGCTAGTGAAACATCCATGGGGCGCAATCTTTGGAATCCCAACCCCACCTGAAAGGGGTTGTGGCTAGTTGAGCTATGCAAGGCTCGATTGTAGCTATGTTGGCCGACATAGGGAAGACTCTCATCCCATGTGTGGGGGTTCTTGGAATTTTACATGCGCGGGATATGTACGATCATCCGATTGACGACCTCAGTTTGGCCATCTGTCTAGGGGTGGAAGGCAGTGGATTTGGTGAGCTTGGTATCCAACAATGACCAAAGGCTCGACCAAAATGTGTTGAGGAACTGACTATCCCTATCTAAGACAATGGTTTTTGAGATCCCAAAGTGTACCCAGACGCATTCAAAGAAGATCTTGGGAGTGGCCTATGCAGTGATGTTCTTCTTGCAGGCGACCATAATCACCATATTGGAAAAGAGATCAACAACCACAAAAACACAGTCATAGCCCCTCTTGGTGGATGGGAGGCCTGACATGTAGTCCATGGATATGGATTCCCATGGCTTGTCAGGAGTAGGAAGAGGGATGTACAGGCCCTGTTTCTTAGTGGTCGATTTGGCAATAGCGTAGGCGATGCAAGACCTGATATACTTGCCAACATCCTGTCAAAGTTTCGGCCAGTAGAAATATTTTTGCAGCACCGCCACTGTCTTTTCGACACCAAAGTGTCTTGCCACCCGACGGTACTGAGCTTCCCTGATCAGCATTGCGCGCTCGCTTGATGGAATGCAGAGATGACCCAGATGGCACAACAACCCATCCTGAAGATGGAAATCAGTGACCACTGAGTTTTCTCCCAACATTTGGTAGGTGGTGGAGAAGTCAGGGTCTGTCTCATAGAGGTGGGGCCATCCAGAGATCTCATGACCACAAGAGTCTAGCACCGTGGTGAGTGTCACTACTGGAGATCGATTGAGGAAATTGGAAACTTAGTTGGTACTTCATGTTTTATACTTGATGTTGAGGTGGAACTGTTGTAAGTATGTGGACCACTTCTGATGGCGGTCATTCAGCAATTTTCCTTGGGTCTGCATGAATTGTAGTGGCATGTGATTAGTGTGGATGACTGTCTCCTTCCCTAGAATTTAATGTCTCCACTGGCGGAAAGCTTGCATAATGGAGTACATTTCTTTGTCGTAAGTAGGGTACTTACGGACAGCATCTGATAGCGTCTCACTATGATATGCCACGGGGTGGCCATGCTGAGTGAGAACGGCACCCACAACATAGTTTTAAGCATTTGTCTCAATCTCAAAGGGATGTTGCAGGTCCAGTAATGAAAGTACCGGGGATGCGAACAAGCACTGTTTAAATTCATCGAAGTCTTGTTGTTGGGATAGGCCCCACACAAATTTTTCCTTACTGCCACACCTAGTTACTTGACTAAGGGCCCATGCAATATGAGAGAATCCCAACACGAACCTGTGATAGAAATTGGCGAGCCCAAGAAGATTCGAAGCTCAAAGAGTGTGGTTGGGGCTGGCCAATCATGGATGACTTGGATCTTGGCTGGATCCACATGCACACCATGCTGATCAACGATGTAGCGTAAGTAGTGGACCCTATCCATGCCGAAGGAGCATTTTTCCAGGTTTGCATATAGTTTGTGTTGCTGCAGGGTGTGCAGAACTTGTTGAATATGTTGCAAGTGTTCCACCCAAGTCTTGTTGTAGATGAGGATGTCATCTAGATACACCACTACAAAAGTACTAGTGAAAGGTCGTAGGATATCGTCCATCATCCTCATAAAAGTTGTTGGAGCATTTTTCATACCAAAGGGCATGACCTACCATTCAAAAAGACCTTCTTTTGACTTGAAGGTGGTCTTCCATACATCTGCATGTTCTATTGGGACTTGGTGGTAGCCAGACTTCAAATCAATCTTACTGGAGTATTTGGCCCCCATGAGATGATCAAGGAGGTCGTCGATTCATGGAATCGGGTACCGATTCTGGACTGTGATTTTATTCAGGGCCCGGTAATCAATGCAGAATCACCAGGTCTCGTCTTTCTTCTGCACCAGTACGATTGGGTTCCCACAAGGAAATGAGTTGGGACAGATGTGCTCCTTGTGGAGAAGTTCTTCGATCTACATCTTGATCTCCTCATTTTCTAACAGAGATAGGCGGTAGACTGTCCCATTGGGTAGCGGTGCGCCTGGGGTCAGAACGATGGGATGCTTGACCTGGCAGTGCAAAGGTACCCCAGTAGGAGAGGAGAAGACATCTGAGTGTTCTTCCATGAACTTATCCACTTTCTTCTATTGTGTGGAGAAATCAGCTGCAGAGGCCCTGGATATTGTTGTGATGTTTCTCTTACTCTGAGAGTGAATCATGAAGAAGACAAATTTCCTGGTCTGAGAGATGACCTTCCTGCATTGCTTGGCAGAGATCAAGGAAATAGCACTAGGAGGGACTTCCTCGGGTATCCTGTACAATTCCTTGATCAAATTAGTAATAACACTATGAGGCCTAGACTCATATACAACATGGTGTTTCCATAAATAAGGTTGGCCCAAAAGAACATTACAAACATCGAGAGGAGAAACATCTCACAATACCTCATCTTTGAAGGGCTTGATGCCATATGAGAGTCGACACTGTTGGCTGACGCGGAGATCGCTTCCTTGGCGGAGCCATCCAATGGTGTAGGGATGCGGGTGTGTCATTGTCGGTAGGTCCAGCCACTTGACGACCTTTGCTGATATGAGGTTCTTCTAGCTACCGCTATCAATGATGAAGTGCAGCAGGGTGCCTTTTACCCACATCTGTGAATGGAAAAGGTGCTCGCCTTCTTCTGGCTCCTCTGGTTCATTAGGCTGAAGCTTGGTGGTAGCAACGGTGGCACTCAGCTCCGTGTCAATGATCTGTCTTCCCCTTTCTAGTTCTGACTCAGAGTTAGAACCCACATCTGATTCAAAGGCTTTCACTTCAGCCACAAGCAACTGCTTTGAGTGACAATCAGCAGTGTTATGCCCAGGGCTCTTATGGAAGTCGCACCACTTCCCGGTATCCTTCTTTGTCTTTCTAGTGTCCTTCTTTGCTTGTGGCTTGGACTGGTTGTCCTGATACTGTCCATATTTTCTCTGTCCTTTTTTTTGTAGGTTGGGGCTTCCCTTTCCTGGCTTTTGCTGCGAGGGTTGTTACACATCAAATTTACTCACTTTTATAGTGTCGCAAGTGTCGTCATTACAAAGGTTACAAGTGTCGCATTTTTCTCACAAGGTCGCAAGTGTCGCATGTTGCTCACAAGTGTCAAGCAAAGCATACTGCCATGATGCCTATGTCGTGCCTATAACGACATGAGAAGGACACTTGAAACACCTCAAACATATGATTTGGAAGAGGAGAAATGAGTTAGCAGGCTTGCAAACCTTTTGCCATCTGAAAGCATCCAAAAAACTGAGTTTTGGAGAGGAGATCTCCCCCTTACACTATCTCGGAGCGCTGGCGCTCCCCAATACACTGTCAGGGAGCGTTATAACGCTCCCCTGGCCCTTTTGAGGGAGCGCTATAGATTTTGAGAGCGCTGGTGCCCCCTAAAGCCTACCAGGGAGCGCTACAATGCTCTAATGGCCCTTTTGAGGGAGAGCTACCTATTCTGGGTGGTTGTTAAACTGTTGAGATGAATGGGGGAAGCATCTTTTCATTCTTGGAAGGCAGTTGGATTCGAATCCCTAGTCCAACCATGATCCTAGGGAAGATCCTCAACTGAAGGAGGAAAATCCTCACCTTCCCCAAGGATATCTCAAGATTGTTGAGCCTCTCCAAGGCTATATAAGCAAGCTTTATAATGGTGAAAGAGGAGCAGAAAGAGAGAATCATACCAAACTTATGATCTCATGAGTGGTATGGACTACAAAATAGAGAATGACACCAAACTTATGATCTCATAAGTGGTGTTGGAGCTGATTGGGGGGGAGAACTGAACATATGAAACTTATGATCTTGGAGGAAACTGACAGTCAGCCAAAGAGAAGTGATCAGTGAAGCTGTTGTTATCCAGGTTGTGGATCTTTCAGGCAAGGGTTGGATGAAGAGGACTTGACGAAGCTGTCGCATTCGCATCTACGATTGTAAGTACTACTGTCGTCATTCTCATTAATATGACACGCTTGGCCTGTTTCTTTCTAGTTTGTGTATGATACCACATGAACTTATCATTTATTGATAGATCTGTTTTCAATCTAATGTCAATAGAATAGGAAGTGGTCGTACCTTGTTTTGTCCACAGACCTCAGCGAGGAGCAAAAGGATTGGAGCGCAACTCGGAGCGTGCAGGGACAAACGTCGATTAAAAGGTACTTATGTTATTCTCCCTTCTCATGCATTAGGCTTAGATAGATTTGAAAGGAAGTCAG
>ML776573.1:271852-298236 GCA_009831015.1 Picea engelmannii
GATACCACATGAACTTATCATTTATTGATAGATCTATTTTCAAGCTAATGTCAATAGAATAGGAAGTGGTCGTACCTTGTTTTGTCCACAGACCTCAGCGAGGAGCAAAAGGATTGGAGCGCAACTCGGAGCATGCAGGGACAAACGTCGATTAAAAGGTACTTATGTTATTCTCCCTTCTCATGCATTAGGCTTAGATAGATTTGAAAGGAAGTCAGTGTCCACGTTAAGCATTTTTCTGTCTAGGGTTAAGGTCAAGCTCTAGAGGTCAATCTACTTGTCCGCAGGCAGATTTTCCTACAACAAGGGCTTCCCAGGCCCAAATTGTCACATCTTTTATTTGACCTTCTGCTCGATTTTGACGGCATATCGTTAGGTCGTGCCCAAGGACGAGATGTCCATAAATTCCATATGGTCTAGATGTATCTATGCAGAGCACCACGATACTTGAGCACCATATGTCACTCTGAATCTTTGATACCCATCTTGGTGCGCAGGGTATGGAAGATATTTGTGAAATCTGGCACTGCTTGGTCTCTTTCTTGCCGCAGTGTGATCCATTTGGTATACAAGTCGTCATAGCTTCGGACAGGGTAGTATTTTTCCTTAATAGCATCCCTAAAGAATTCCTCGGTGGTCGTGACTATAAATAATGAGGGTTCCTCTGTTTCCTTTTGCTCACAGAAAGTTTCCCACCAATCTTTGACATGGGGAAGGGCTTTGAGGAGCACAAAAGTAATTTTTTCTCTATTTCAAAAGTTATGGACAGAAAATACCCTTCTAGTAGATTCAACCACTTGTCTACAACATCCGCGTCTATCTAACCTTCAAATATAGGAATATCAAAGTTGATTTGTACCTTGAAGGGGGCGGCGCCTCCGCTCGAGGAAGATGCGTCGCTTGTTGGTAGCAGCCGAAGGATTTGCATCAAACTATCCATCATCTTGTTCCTATGTTGGATGAGGGCTTCCTCAAGCAACATTTTGAAAGGATCTCTTGTCTTGTCATCTTTATTTTCTCCTGCCATGAGAGGTCATTTGGGCGTGGGAGATATTTTGTCCTCAAGAGAAACAAGCTCGAGACCCAATTAAGCTCGAGACCCAATTATTTGTACTCGGACCTCGTTGGGGACATGCATTAAGATGACAAGGAGTAGACCACTCTAATACCACTAATATGGATTTTATGAGCAGAACGAAATGAATACAGATTATTAAAAGATTCTTAACAGAGATACAGTAAAGTTGGTTTTCTTTTCAATAAGGAAATAAGTTGAAACTGTAAAATGCAGCGGAAAACAAGCTTGTTGGAATGGTAGCGGCTTATCTATGAGAAGAGATGTGATAGTTGCGTTCATTCGAAAGAAGATCATTACAATGAGGATCTGAAGGTCTTTTTACAATAAATAGGAATGTCAAAAACCCTAGAAATCCAAAAACCTAACCCTAGGAGATGAAATGCCAAAAGTCATGTGGGCCCCGTTTGGGTAAGTTGGTCGATCAACTTCCTGGGGTCGTAACTTTTGCATATGATCTCCATTTTAGGCGCACGATAGCCCATTCGAAAGGTCTATATGAGGACTACACATTTTGGTTTGATCTAGCAAAGGGATTTATTTATTGTACCGAACTCTAAAAACGTTGTTTAGGGCCTCAAAACGGCCCCGCAAGTCAGGGACCTGAAAACTAGGAAAACAACTGCCAAACTGGAAAACTGCCAAAATGAACCAATTGGAATAGGTGGGAGGCCACCAAAATCCATATGGATCAATCCTCCCCCCTTAGGAAGCAATGGTCTCCATTGTGTTCAGTTCCCCCATCAGATGAGGAAATTTCTGCTGAATTTGTCGCCAGGTGAGCCACTTGCCTTGGTGCAGGAGTTGTCCTGCTTTGACAACTCGATAAAGTTGGATCATTTGTTGTCGGGTGCCCTGGATCTGTGTGTCAACAATCTGATCACTAGATGCATGTTTCATGTAGTCACGGTTGAGTTATGTTGGTGTCAACTTCTCTGCTATCTCTGAGGTGTCCAATAATGGTGGGAAATATGGCTGAAGGAGAGCCACATTGAAGACTAGGTGGAGGCCAAGGAAAGGGGGAACATTGAGCACAAAAGAATTGTCACCCACAACCTTGGTGATCGTGTATGGCCCATACCAGAGTGGACGAAGCTTCCAATGGGGCCCTGTAAGGTGTTCTTTCTGCAAGTGCAACCAAACTTTGTCACCCACCTAAAACTTATGTGGCACCCAGCGTTGATCATGGCACTGCTTGTACTTGGCATTGGACTTCTGTAAAATATCCTAAACTCTTTAGTGGATGTGATGGATCCTATTAATGAACTGGGTGGCTTTGTCATCTTTTAGTGGAGCAGGGGACAAGTTGGCCAAGGCATTCGCCAGTGGTAGTGCAACATCCATGGGGCCCAATGGTTGGAATCCCAACCCCACCTGAAAGGGGTTGTGGCCAGTTGAGCTTTGCAGGTCTCGGTTGTAGCTATGTTGGACATAGATAAGACTCTCATCCCATGTGCGGGGGTGCTTGGAATTTTACATGCGCAGGATATGTATGATCATTCGATTGACGACCTCAGTTTGGCCATCTGTCTGGGGGTGGACGGAAGTGGATTTGGTGAGCTTGGTATCCAACAGTGACCAGAGGCTTAACCAGAATGTGCTGAGGAACTGACTATCCCAATCTGAGACAATGGTTTTTGGGATCCCAAAGTGTACCCAGACGCGTTGAAAGAAGAGCTTGGTAGTGGCCTCTGCAGTGATGTTCTTCTTGCAGGCAACCATAATCGTCATCTTGGAAAAGCGATCAACAACCACAAAAACACAGTCATAGCCCCTCTTGGTGGACGGGAGGCCTGACATGTAGTCCATGGATATGTATTCCCATGGCTTGTCAAGAGTAGGAAGAGGGGTGTATAGGCCCTGTTTCTAAGTGGTCAGTTTGGAAATAGTGCAGGTGGTGTAGGACCTGATATACTTGCCGACATCCTGTCGAAGTTTTGGCCAGTAGAAATGCTTTTGTAGCACTGCCACTGTCTTTTCAATGCCAAGGGGTCCTGCCACCCGACTATAGTGAGCTTCCTAGATCAGCGTCACGCACTCGCTTGATGGAATGCAAAGATGGCCCAGATGGCACAACAACCCATCCTGAAGATGGAAATCAGGGACCACTGAGTTTTCTCCCAACATTTGGTAGGTGGTGGAGAAGTTAGGGTCTGTCTCATAGAGGTGGGGCCATCCAAAGGTCTCATGGACACAAGAGTCTAGCACCATGGTGAGTGTCGCGACTAGAGGTCAGCTGAGGCAATTGGAAACTCAGTTGGTACTTCATGTTTTATACTTGATGTTGAGGTGGAACTGTTGTAAGTATGTGGACCACTTATGATGGCAGTCATTCTACAATTTTCCTTGGGTCTGCATGAATTGTAGTGGCTTGTGATCAGTGTGGATGACTGTCTCCTTCCCCAGAATGTAATGTCTCCACTGGTGGCAGGCTTTCACAATGGAGTACATTTCTTTGTCGTAATTAGGGTACTTATGGATAGCATCTGATAGCGTCTCACTATAATATGCCACGAGGTGGCCGTGTTGAGTGAGAACGATGCCCACAACATAGTCTAAAGCATCTGCCTCAATCTCAAAGGGATTTTGTAGGTCTGATAATGAAAGTACTAGGGATGAGCACAAGTGTTGCTTCAATTCATCAAAGGCATGTTGTTGGGACAGGCCCCACACAAATTTTTTCTTACAGCCACCCATGGTTACTTGGCTGAGGGCCCATGCGATATGAGAGAATCCTAACACCAACCTACGATAGAAATTGGTGAGGCCCAAGAATATTTGAAGCTCAGAGAGTGTGGTTGGGGCTGGCCAGTCACAGTTGACCTAGATCTTGGCTAGATCCACATGCACACCATGTTTATCAACGATGTAGCCTAAGTAGTGGACCCTGTCCATGCCGAAGGAGCATTTTTCAAAGTTTGCATATAGTTTGTGTTGCCATAGGGTGTGCAGAACCTGCTGAATATGTTGCAAGTGTTCCACCCAAGTCTTGTTGTAGATGAGGATGTCATCTAGATACACCACTAAAAAAGTACTGGTGAAAGGTCGCAAGATATCGTCCATCATCCTCATAAACGTTGATGGAGCATTTGTCAGACCAAAGGGCATGACCAACCATTCAAAAAGACCTTCTTTTGACTTGAAGTCGGTCTTCCATACATCTGTATGTTCTATTGGGACCTGGTGGTAGCCAGACTTCAGATCAACCTTACTAAAGTATTTGGCCCCCATGAGTTGATCAAAGAGTTCGTCGATTCGGGGAATCGGGTACCGGTTCTGGACTGTGATTTTATTCAGGGCCTAGTAATGAATGCAGAGTTGCCAGGTCCCATCTTTCCTTTGCACCAGTACGATTGGGCTCCCACAAGGTGATGAGATGGGATGGATCTGCTCCTTGTGGAGAAGTTCTTGGATCTGCTTCTTGATCTCCTCATTTTCTAACAGAGAGTGGTGGTAGACCGGCCCATTGGGTAGCTATGCACCTGGGGTCAGATCGATGGGATGCTTGACCTGGAAGTGCAGAGGTACCCCAGTATGAAAGGAGAAGACATCTGAGTGTTCTTCCATGACCTTATCCACTTGCTTCTGTTGTGTGGAGAGATCGATCACAGAGGCCCTAGATGTGGCTGCAATCTTTCTCTTACTCTGAGAGAAAATCAAGAAGAAGACAAATTTCCCGATCTGAGAGATGAGCTTCCTGCATTGCTTGGCAGAGATCAAGGAAATAGCACTAGGAGCGACTACCTCGGGTATCTTGTACAATTTCTAGTTCAAAGAAATAATAACATTACGAGGCCTAGACTCATATACAACATGGCGTTTCCATAAATAAGGTTGGCCCAAAAGAACATTACAAACTTCAAGAGGAGAAACATCACACAATACCTCGTCTTTGAAGGGCTTGATGTCGTATGACAGTTGACACTATTTGTTGATGCAAAGATCGCTTCCTTGGCAGAGCCATCCAATGGTGTAGGGTTGCGAGTGCGGCATTGTTGGCAGGTCCAGCCGCTTGATGACCTCTGCTGAGATGAGGTTATTCTGTCTACCGTTATTAACGATGAAGTGCAATGGGGTGCCTTTTACCCACATCTGTGAATGGAAAAGGTGCTCACCTTCTTCTAGCTCATCTGGTTCATTAGGCTGGATCTTGGTGGTAGCAACGGTGGCACTCGGCTCCACGTCAATGATCTGTCTTCCCCTTTCTAGTTCTAACTCAGAGTCAGAACCCACAGTTGATTCAGAGGCTTTCACTTCAGCCACCAGTGACTGCTTTGAGCGACAATCAGCAGTGTTATGCCAAGGGCTCTTACGGATGTCGCACCACTTCCCGGTATCCTTCTTTGTCTTTCGAGTGTCCTTCTTTTCTTACAGCTTGGACTGGTTGTCCTGATACTTTCCATCTTTTCTCTGTCCTTTGTTATGTAGGTTGGGGCTACCCTTTCCTAGATTTTGTTGCGAGGGGTTCCCAGGCCCAAATTGTCGCATCTTTTGTTTGAGCTTCTACTCGATTTTGACAGCATATCGTTATGCCATGCCCAAGGAGGAGATGTCCATAAATTCTATTTCGGTTTGGATGTATCTATGCAGAGCACCATGGTACTTGAGCACCAGATGTCACTCTGAATCTTTGATACCCAGCTTGGTGCGCAGGGTATGGAAGATATTTGTGAAATCTGGCACTGCTTGGTCTCTTTCTTGCCGCAGTGTGGTCCATTTGGTATACAAGTCATCATAGCTTCTGACAGGGTAGTATTGGTCCTTAATAGCATCCCTAAAGGATTCCTAGGTGGCCCTGACTGTAAATAATGAGGGTTTCTCTGTTTCCTTTTTCTCACAGAAAGTTTCCCACCAATCTTTGACATGGGGAACGGCTTTGAGGAGCGCAAAAGTAATTTTTTCTCTATTTGAAAAGTTATGGACAGAAAAATACCCTTCTAGTAGATTCAACCACTTTTCTATAGCATCTGCGTCTATCTGAACTTCAAATATAGGAATATCGAAGTTGATTTGTACCTTGAAATGGGCGGCGCCTCCGCTCGAGGAAGATGTGTTGCTTGTTGGTAGTCGCTGAAGGATTTGCGTGAAACTATCCATCATCTCGTTCCTCTGTTGCGTGAGGGATTCCTCAAGCAACATTTTGAAAGGATCTCCTGTCCCTTCATATTTATTTTCTCCTGCCATGAGAGGTCGTTTGGGCATGCGAGAGCTTTTGTCCTCAAGAGAAACAAGCTCGACACCCAATTCTTTGTACCCCAACCTCATTGGGGACATGCATTAAGACAACAAGGAGAAAACCGCTCTGATACCACTGATCTGGATTTTATGAGCAGAATGAAATGAATACAGATTATTAAAATATGATTAACACAGAATAACAGAGATATAGTAAAATTGGTTTTCTATTCAATAAGGAAATAAGCTGAAACTATAAAATGCAGTGGAAAACAAGCTTGCTGGAATGGTGGCGGCTTATCTCTGAGAAGTGATGTGACAGTTGCACTCATTCGCAAGAAGATCATTACAATGAGGCTCTAAAGTCCTTTTTACAATAAACAGGAATGTCAAAAACCCTAGAAATAAAAAAAACCTAACCCTAGGAGATGAAGCGCCAAAAGTCATGTGGGCCCCGTTTGGGTAAGTTAGTCGGTCAACTTCCCAAGGTCGTAAATTTTGCATACAATCTTCGTTTTAGGTGCATGATAGCCTGTTGGAAAGATCTATCTGAGGAATACAATTTTTTCTCTAATCTAGTAAAGGGCTTTCAACTGTGTCGATCTCTAAAAACGTTGTTTAGGACCTCAAAACGGCCTTGCAAGTCAGGGACCTGAAAACTAGGAAAAAAAATGCCAAACTGGAAAACTGCCAAAATGAACCAGTTGGAATAGGTGGGAGGCCACCGACATCCATATGGATCAATCCTCCCCCCTTAGGAAGCACTGGTCTCCATTGCTTTGAGTTCCCCCATCACATGAGTAAATTTCTGCTGAATTTGGCCCCGGGTGAGCCACTTGCCTTGGTGTAGGAGTTGCCATGCTTTGACAACTCGATAAAGCTAGATCCTTTGTTGTCAGGTGCCATTGGTCTGTGTGTCCACAATCTGATCATTAGATTCCTGTTGCATGCAGTCAGGGCTGAGTTCTTTTGGTGTCAACTGCTCTGCTATCTCTGAGGTGTCCAATAATGGTGGGAAATATCGTTGAAGGAGAGCCACGTTGAAGACTGGGTGCAGGCCAAGGAAACAGGGAACGTTGAGCACAAAATCATTGTCACCCATAGCCTTGGTGATGGTGTATGGCCCATACCAGAGTGGGAAATGCTTTTGATGGGGCCCTGTAAGGTGTTCTTTCTACAAGTGCAACCAAACTTTGTCGCCCACCTGAAACTTATGTGGCACCCGGTGTTGATCATGGCACTGCTTGTACTTGGCATTGGACTTCTGTAAAATATCTTGAACCTGTTGGCGGATGTGATGGATCCTCTCAATGAACCGGGTGGCTTTGTCATATTCTCGTGGAGCAAGGGACGAGCCAGCCAAGGTGTTCTCTAGTGGTAGTGCAACATCCATGGGGCCCAATGGTTAGAATCCAAACCCCACCTGAAAGGGGCTGTGACGAGTTGAGTTATGCAGGGCTCAGTTGTAGCTATGTTGTACATAGGGAAGACTCTCATCCCATGTGTGGGGGTGCTTGGAATTGTACATGTGTAGGAAATGTATGATCATCCGATTAACGACCTCAGTTTGGCCATCTGTCTGGGGGTGGAAGGCAGTCAATTTGGTGAGCTTGGTATCCAACAGTGACCAGAGGCTCAACCAGAATGTGCTGAGGAACCGACTGTACCGATCTAATACAATGGTTTTTGGGATCCCAAAGTGTACCCAGACGTGTTCAAAGAAGAGCTTGGTAGTGGCTTGTGCAGTGATGTTCTTCTTGCAAGCGGCCATAATCACCATCTTGGAAAAGTGATCAACAACCACAAAAACACAGTCATAGCCCCTCTTGGTGGATGAGAGGCCTGAAATTTACTCCATGGATATGGATTCCCACGGATTGTCAGGAGTAGGAAGAGGGGTGTACAAGCCCTGTTTCTTAGTGGTCATTTTGGCAATAGCACAGGTGGTGCAGGACCTGATATACTTGTCGACATCCTGTCGAAGTTTCAGCCAGTAGAAATGTTTTTGTTGCACTGCCACTGTCGTTTAGACACCAAAGTGTCCTGCCACCCGACTGTAGTGAGCTTCCCAGATCAGCATCACGTGCTTACTTGATGGAACACAGAGATGGCCTAGATGGCACAATAACCCATCCTAAATATGGAAATCAGCAACCATAGAGTTTTCTCCCAACATTTGGTAGGTGGTGGAGAAGTCAAGGTTTGTCTCATAAAGGTGGGGCCATCCAGAGGTCTCATGGCCACAAGAGTCTAGCACCATGGTGAGTGTCGCGACTGGAATTCGGTTGAGGAAATTGGAAACTCGGTTGGTACTTCTTGTTTTATACTTTATGTTGAGGTGGAAATATTGTGAGTATGTGGACCACTTCTAATGGGGGTCATTCTACAATTTTACTTGGGTCTGCATGAATTGTAGTGGCTTGTGATCAGTGTGGATGACTGTCTCCTTCCCCAAAATGTAATGTCTCCACTGGCGGCATGCTTGCACAATGGAGTACATTTCTTTGTCATAAGTAGGGTACTTACGGAAAGCATCTGATAGCATCTCACTATGATACGCCATGGGGTGGCCATGTTGAGTGAGAACGGGGAGAACAGCACCCACAGCATAGTCTGAAGCATCTGTATCAATCTCAAAGGGATGTTGCAGGTCTGGTAATGAAAGTACCGGGGATGAGCACAAGCGCTACTTCAATTCATCGAAGGCTTGTTGTTGGGACAGGCCTCACACAAATTTTGCCTTACCGCCACCCCTGGTTACTTGGTTGAGGACCCATGTGATATGAGAGAATCCCAACACGAACTTGTGATAGAAATTGGTGAGGCCCAAGAAGCTTCGAAGCTCAGAGAGTGTGGTTGGGGATGGCCAGTCACGGATGACCTGGATCTTGGCTGGATCCACATGCACACCATGTTGATCAACGATGTAGCCTAAGTAGTGGACCTTGTCCATGTTGAAGGAGCATTTTTCCAAGTTTGCATATAGTTTGTGCTGTCACAGGGTGTGCAGAACCTGTTGAATATGATGCAAGTGTTCCACCCAATTCTTGTTGTAGATGAGGATTTCATCTAGATACACCACTACAAAAGTACTGGTGAAAGGTCACAGGATATCATCCATCATCCTCATAAAAGTTGTTGGAGCATTTGTCAGATTAAAGGGCATGACCAACCATTCAAAAAGACCTTCTTTTGACTTGAAGGCGGTCTTCCATACATCTGTATGTTCTATTGGGACCTAGTGGTAACCAGACTTCAGATCAATCTTACTAAAGTATTTTTCCCATGTGAGTTGATCAAGGAGGTCGTCGATTCAGGGATTCGGGTACTGGTTCTAGACTGTGATTTTATTTAGGGCCTGGTAATCAATGCAGAGTCACTAGGTCTTGTCTTTCTTATACACTAGTACAATTGGGCTCCCATAAGGTGATGAGCTAGGATGGATGTGCCCCCTGTGGAGAAGTACTTGGATTTTCCTCTTGCTCTCCTCATTTTCTAATAGAGAGCAGTGGTAGACCAGCCCATTCGGTAGCTCTGCACCTGGGGTTAGATCGATGGGTTGCTTGACCTACCAGTGCAGAGGTACCCCAGTAGGAGAGGAGAAGACATCTAAGTGTTCTTCCACGACCTTATCCACTTGCTTCTGTTGTGTGGAGAGATCGGTCGTAGAGGCCCTAGATGTGGCTACGATATTTCTCTTACTCTGAGAGAAAATCACGAAGAAGACAAATTTCCCGATCTGAGAGATGACCTTCTTGCATTGCTTGGCAGAGATCAAGGAAATAGCACTAGGAGGGACTGTCTTGGGTATCCTATACAATTTCTTGTTCAAAGTAATAATAACACTACGAGGCCTAGACTCATATACAACATGGAATTTCCATAAATAAGGTTGGCCCAAAAGAACATTACAAACTTTGAGAGGAGAAACATCACACAATACCTCATCTTTGAAGGGCTTGATGTCGTATGACAGTCGACACTTTTGGCTGACGTGGAGATCGCTTCCTTGGCGGAGCCATCCAATGGTGTAGGGATGCGGGTGCGACGTTGTCGGTGATTCCAGACGCTTGATGACCTCTATTGAGATGAGGTTCTTCTGGCTACCGCTATCAATGATGAAGTGCAGCGGGGTGCCTTTTACCCACATCTGTGAATGGAAAAGGTGCTCGCCTTCTTCTGGCTCCTCTGGTTCATTAGGTTGGAGCTTGGTGGTAGCAATGATGGCACTTGGCTCCGCGTCAATGATCTGTCTTCCCCTTTCTAGTTTTGACTCAGATTCAGAACCTGCATCTGATTCAGAGGCTTTCACTTCATCCACCAGCGACTGCTTTGAGTGACAATCAACAGTGTTATGCCAAGGGCTCTTATGGAAGTCGCACCACTTCCCAGTATCCTTCTTTGTCTTTCTAGTGTCCTTCTTTGCTTGCGGCTTGGACTGGTTGTCCTGATACTGTCCATCTTTTCTCTGTCCATTGTTATGTAGGTTGGGGCTGCCCTTTCTTGGATTTTGTTGCGAGGGGTTCCCGGGCCCAAATTGTCGCATATTTTGTTTGAGATTCTCCTCAATTTTGACGGCATATCGTTAGGCCACGCCCAAGGACAAGATGTCCATAAATTCCATTTCAGTTTGGATGTATCTATGTAGAGAACTACGGTACTTGAGCATCATATGTCGCTATGAATCTTTGATAACCAGCTTGGTGCACAGGGTATGGAAGATATTTGTGAAATCTTGCACTACTTGGTCTCTTTCTTGCCGCAGTGTGGTCCATTTGGTATACACGTCGTCATAGCTTATGTCAGGGTAGTATTGTTTCTTAATAGCATCCCTGAAGGATTTCCAGGTAGTCGTGACTATAAATAATGAGGGTTCCTCTGTTTCCTTTTTCTCACCAAAAGTTTCCCACCAATATTTTACATGGGGAACGGCTTTGAGGAGTGCAAAAGTAATTTTTTCTCTATTTGAAAAGTTATGGATAGAAAAATACCCTTCTAGTAGATTCAACCACTTGTCTACAACATATGCATCTATATGACCTTCAAATATAGGAATATCGAAGTTGATTTGTACCTTGAAGGGGGTGGCGCCTCCGCTCAAGAAAGATATGTCACTTATTGGTAGCCACCGAAGGATTTGCACGAAATTATCCATCATCTCGTTCCTCTGTTGTGTGAGGGCTTCCTTAAGAAACATTTTGAAAGGATCTCCTATCCCATCATCTTTATTTTCTCCTACCATGAGAGGTCGTTTGGGCGTGTGAGAGCTTTTGTCCTCAAGAGAAACAAGCTCGAGACCCAATTCTTTGTACCCCGACCTTGTTGGGGACATTCATTAAGACGAAAAGGAGAAAACCGCTCTGATACCACTGATCCAAATTTTATGAGAAGAACAAAATGAATATATATTATTAAAAGATGCTTAACACAGAATAACAGAGATACAGTAAAACTGGTTTTCTATTCAATAAGGAAATAAGTTGAAGTTGTAAAATGCAGCGGAAAACAAGCTTGCTGGAATGGTGGCGGCTTATCTCTGAGAAGAGATGTGACGACTGTGGTCATTCGAAAGAAGATCATTACAATGAGGCTCTGAAGGAATTTTTACAATAAACAGGAATGTCAAAAACCCTAGAAATCCAAAAACCTAACCCTAGGAGATGAAGCGCCAAAATTCATGTGGGCCCCGTTTGGGTAAATTAGTTGGTCAACTTCCCGGGGTCGTAACTTTTGCATACGATCTCCATTTTAGGCACACGATAGCCCGTTGGAAAGGTCTATCGATCTCTAAAAACGTTGTTTAGGGCCTCAAAACGGCCCTGCAAGTCAGGGACCTAAAAACTAGGAAAACAACTACCAAACTGGAAAGCTGCCAAAATGAACCAGTTGGAATAGGTGGGAGGCCACTGACATCCATATGGATCATCTGATGAGGACTTTTTCTAATTTTTCTAAGGCTTCCTGGTAAGTGTTTCCATAGACTGTGAATTCATCCATGTAGACCGCCACACAATCATGAATAAGATCGAAAAATATCCCTAATACTGCTCGTTGAAATGTGGCAGGAGCATTACACAATCCAAATGGTAAGACCCTATAGGCACAGATGCCCCAAGGACAAGTAAAGGTAGTCTTTTCCTAGTCCTCAAGTGCTATAAGAATCTGGCTATACCCGTTGTACCCATCTAGAAAGGAGAAATACTTCTTTCCGGACAAGGTATGTAGAACTTGGTCAATGAAAGGAAGAGGAAAGTAGTCTTTCAAAGTGGACTTATTGAGTTCCCAGAAATCAACACAAATTCTCAATTTCCGAGTCACTTTCTTTGGAACCACTACTAGCGGGGATACCCACTTACTATCAGAGATGGGATAGATAAATCTGACATTTAGCAAATTTTGAATCTCCTCCTGTACTATATCTTTGAGTGTTGGTTTCATCCTTCTCTGGGGTTGCCTAACAGGTGTTACTTCCCCCTGGGTGTATATATGATGGATTCATGTGTCAGGGTGTATACCCTTCATGTGACTATATTCCCAGTCAAATGCTCATGTTTGTTCTTTAAGGATATCTACTAATTGTTTTTGTTGGTTTGTATCTAGCCTAGAGTTTATATGTAAAAAATTTCGTGGACTAATCTCATAGGGCATAGTATAAGACATTGTAGACTCATCGATTTCAAAAATAAAAGATGTTGAAGACAAAACAGATGGATCTAATTGTTCTTGAAATTCTTCCCCAAACATGTACTCAAATTGGGGAAAACACTGTGGAAAATCCACACATGTAATAGCAGAAATGAATTGGTTTAGCACATTTTCGGGTGTATGCTCCTGGAGTGCCCTTGCATGGTCACTAGGAAATACGGGTTCTTCCCAGTCTTCATTCTCGTATGGACATTCAAGCCACCATAGATTCTCCATAATAGGTTGATCTGGAGGGTAAATGGTGAGCTTCTGGATAGAGAGACCATTTGAGATGGTCATTTCTCCTTCTCTACAGCCAATAAATGCATTGGTTGTGGTTAGCCAAGGTCTTCCCAAAATAACAGGATGGCCTCGGGCAAGATCCTTTGAATGAATGACAATAAAATCTATAGGGTACTCCCATGAGGCTAAAGTAACCATGACATCATCTAAAATCCCTTCAGGTATAACCCTAGTCTTATCTGCTAATTCCAAAATGGTTGGGGTAGGCCGAAGAAGAGGTTGTAACTGTAATTGTTCCAAGGTAGTAGCGGTCATAACATTAATGGCTACCCCTAGGTCTATGAGAGTGTTTCCGATGGAGACCTCCTTAATGGTTATAGTCACTACGGGGTTTCCTGGATTCCCATACTTTGCTAGCTTTGGCTTCTCTGATATGTACTCAGAGAGTCCTCCTACCAAATGTACTGTAGGAGGGTCGTTTTTCTTCCTACCTGGCTTCTTGATACACAATTCTTTGACTACCTTACTATAGATTGGAATGTCTTTAATGGCTTGAAGCAGAGGAATCTTGACACAAATATTTTTTAATTCATTAAGAATGTCAAATTATGGTCGGGTGGTAGGTTTCTCGATTACCAATCGGTCTGGATAAGGAGGGACCTTCGTAATTTGTGAAGGCTCATTTTGGGGAATCTTGGGTTCTTGATTCTTCAGGATAATAACATCTTCCTACCTAGTGTCATCCATGGGTTATTGGGTGGTTTCTTATTCTTCTTCTTCCTGGATGACTACTGAAGGTATCTGCCTATCTAGAACTTTTCCTGATCTTAGTTTCATTTCTTGTAATGGAACAAGAGTAATGACATATGTCAGGAAGGTATGCATCTCAACATTGTTAAGAGGTTGAGGGGGATTATTATTAGGATTTGGAACTGGCTGTGCCGGTAATAGTGTTGGTCTCGGGGAGCTTGCATTTAGAAATTGGAGTGATTTTTGTTGTGGGATAGGAGGTAAAGGTGGTGGAACAAAACCTGGCAGAAGATGCAGAGTGTTTGATGAGAACTGAGGATAAGGATGGTTGTACATAGGGGTAGGTGGAGCTTGAGGGTTTTCTTGGTTGTGTCCTCCCCTCCATCCTTGAATCCAAGGATTTTGGTACTGAGTAGACCAGTTTTTCCAACCTGGTGATTTCCACTGTTGTTGTTGATAATAGGGTGGAACTTGAGACTATAGATATGGGTATGTGGGTTGATTCCTAGGTTGCCATGGCCTCCTAAGTGCATAAGAAGACTCCCCAAGATCTCCACTCCTATAGATGGCTAATAAATCGGGCAATGATAGACATTTTTCAGTCACATGGTCTTTTGTACAGAAGCCACAAACTGAAATGTTATCTAGTGGGCATTCCTTTGAGGAATGCTTCCTCCTACATCTTGGGCAATATATGCTCATTGTTGCATTTTCCTCCTCCTGTTTCTTTTTGAGTTTAAGGGTATCCAACTAGGAACCTATTGTACTTAGGATGTATGTCTTGAATTTTTCTAGAAGGTTCCCTATCTCTTCTCTCGTAATACCACCTGAACTAACTAGTTTTAAATTTCTATTGTAAGGGTCCCGAACATTCTTTCCTGTTTTAGCTCTACTCCTTGAGTAGTTTTTACACATTTCACATATTTTAGCAAATGGTTTATGAGAAATATCACCTGATGCCATTAGGTTAAGCATCTATAAATATTCTTTTGAAATTCCCTTAAGGAAAAGAGCCCTAACTGCATCCTCTAGGAGGTCATGGTATTTTGACTTCTGGGAGATATAACCAAATCTTTCCATATAGTCTTCAAGGGTCTCGTCTTCTAACTGTTGGACTTTAAAGATGTCATTACGAGACTCTTTGGTCTTGCAACAGTCTTGGTACTTCTTGAGAAATATGTCTTTCATGGCTTCCCAAGACCTAATACTGAATTCTCCCAACCCCATGAACCATCTTAATGCAGAGTCTTTGAGGGTAGCAGAAAAGAGTTTTAATTTATGGGCATCTTGCACATAGTTGTAGCTCCTACACAAGATGTCAAATTCAAATAGGAAGGTGTCTGGATCTTCATTGTTTTTACCATAAAAGGTAGGCAGTGCTGAGAGAGGAATATTCTTCATGTTGACATTTGGAGTGGTGTCTAAAATCAAAAACCCAAAGGTAGTTTCAGTTTGGTTTCCATATTCTTCTTCCTCTCTGTGTCTAACATTGTTATGGTCCTCCTGATCATCCATATTGGCTTGGTTTCCAAAAAGAGAGTACCTAAGTGGTTTTATCTTTGAAGAGAACAAGGTTTCCCTTTGATGAAAAGGTCTTCCTACTGATTGGATGTCTAGGACTCTACTCAAGCCGGTTGAGATTATTGGTGCCAAATTTTTTGTGTTAATCTGAGAGGTAATTACATTGGCTAAGCTACCAAACAAAAGATTCACCTATTCAGGGTCTATGATATCTTTAAAACTAGGGTCCCTTGGTGGTGGTGTAAAAGCAAAGGTTGTATTGTTTGGTTTTGTGGAAGACTCGAGTGGTCTTGCCTCCTGTCCTAGTATGATTGATGCTTCGATTTCTTGTTCTATAGTGCTCCATGTGTTAGTCCATTCAGAGACTATTTTATCTCTTTGGGTTGAGCTAGCTCATGTTTTTTGGTATCGGTCTGCGGATTTTATAAGAGGAACGTTCCTTCCCCCAAAGAGATCAGAAGGAACCTTGGTTGAAAGGTCTGATTTTGATTTAATGTATCTACCTTATGGGTCTCTAGGCCTATTCATGAAAGAAAGAAAGAAAAAAAAAAAAAAAAGATACCATTTGGGTTTAGGGGAACCTTCTATAGAAGATGTGCAGTTTCTTACCTTTTGTCTTAAAGTTCCCCCGCCAGCAAACTAATGATAAGGTCTAAGAATGATCTAATTCCTAATCACTTCTTACCTTAAGACAACTCCTCGGCAACGGTGCCAAAATGTCAGGTGTTTTATATGTACTAAAAAAGACACTAAACTACCCTCAATTAAATTGTCACCCCGGGGTAAGTAAACTTAGAGTTGTAGAAAAATATATGCCAAAGGTAAAAAGGTTGGTAGGAGTGTAGACTAACTAAGGAAAACGTCTATCTAGGGATAATCTACTCAAGCAAACCTATCTAATGAACAAACCCTACTAAGCAAATTGATACTAGGTAACCTAAGTACTTTTGGGCCAAGGACTGATGGATAGTTCCTAAGAAAGCAAATGAAAACTCTATGTAAAGAAAACTAGTTCATGGCAGTAAGCAAAGGTAAACTACTAAGCATACTAAGCAAATGATGAAATTAAACTACCTTTAACTTGCCAACCTACATTCAATGAGCAACTACCCTATGAAAGCAAATGCATAAGCAAGTAAGCAAAAGCACATATCTAACCTATTAAAGCAAATACACAAGCAAGCAAAAACACCTAACTAACCTATTAAAGCAAATAAACAAGCAAGCAAAAGCATAAAGCAAAAGACAAGTAAGCAAAGACTTCTCATTGAAAAACTACCTAGCCTAAGAGGCAAGTGAACTAAATGCCTAATGCAAAACTATTTCTCTTGCGTGAAAGGAAGTTTAAATGCTCAATGCAATGCATGAAAGGAAATCTATTCTATTGAAAGCAAGAAAGACTATCAACTAAACTTATGAAAACAAGAAACTATCTCTTCTAACTTATGAAAGCAAGAAACTAACTTTAACCTATGAAACACTCAAATGTAACACTGGTGGTTGTGTGAATGCCTTCGGTGGTGACGGATAATATCTCGATGACATTTGACAACAAAGGATAGTTCTAATGGTATAAGCTCAAAATACTAATTTCAATGGCAAAATGAAAGGTGTGAAATAAACAGTCGAATGAAAACTTAGCCATGATAAAAGTAATGTTAAATACCCTGCATATTCATGTATAAACCATCAACATCATGATGAGATCATCATTATCTAATTAAGAAATTCAATTGCATCTTAATCTATGAAAGGAAATTGCATGAAAGGAAACTACACTATGTCTATTCTACCCATTCAAACTAAAATAAAGAAATAATTAAAAACAGAAATTTAAAGCATGATATTAAAAAGTAAATTGACAATCTAGTTTAACCAACAACTAATTAAATGAAATCTATATAAACTGAAGTAATCAAGCTATGACTAGAAACTGGAACTAATTCTATCTATCCATCAAAGATCCTTGTCAAATGAAACCCAAATAGAACTTTGTTTTATTCTAAAAACAACTATGTTTTAAACTTGACTGTAAGAAAATAAATAAAAGTGTAATCTGATATCTAGATGCATATGGAGTTAGTGTAGAGACTTTCAAGTCCATTCCTAGCCTACAAAACTAATTCATGCTAACATAATCCATCACACTAACCTGCAAAAGAACAATAAACAATTAAATCACAGCGAACTAATTAAAACATAAAACATGCATGTACATGAAATAAAAGACAATTTAAATTATGAAATGTATAAACAACACACTAAACAGCACCAGATTGTTAGTGGGCCCCCTAGCAAGTCGTGGCTACCCTCTACAAGCACACCATGAACTTCAGCAGGCCGAATTCACCATGAAAGTCAAAAATGCAGTTTTGGCACTATTCTAGCAATGTGAAAAATGAAAAATAGAGTATAATGAGTTTATCTCCAATCTGATGGCTATTCTACTTGATTAACAATCTAATGAGCATCCTGGTAGTATTTATAAGCTTACAACCTAGGTGGTCGACCACAGGAGGGTCGAACCACCTCTAAATTCGGAAAATTGCATTAAATGCATCAATAACTAACAAAACGGAGGAACCCAATAAGCGCCCTCTTTTGACAACTGAAATTGAGTTGTCTTGAGCTTAGTAGCTGGAGGGGGTGATGAAAAACAAAACCCATGTGCTTGATTTGTCAACCACTGGCCACCAATACCATAACCACCAACTTGCCTTGCGTTTTTGTGCACTACTGGGTACCGGAACGAGTGTTGGATCGAGTACCGGAACAAGTGTTGGATCAAGCGCCGGAACAAGTGCCAGACCAAGAAACATGGTGCGTTTTTCCCTGTAACAATGGAAAAACATGAATTAACTCTTGGAAACCATAAAATATGATAAATTAAACTTGATTGAATAACAAAACGAGAATTATACGTACCTCATGTCGATTATATCATTTTACCATAAAATTCTTCAGAAAGCACCTTTGAAAGATAAAAATGCATATATACATATGGCAAAAAGTGTATAATAACGTCATGAAGATGATCATATCTCAGGCCCAACAGTTGTCCTATATTACATAGAAAACATATTAATCTATCTACGTGAGGGGTTAGGGAGGTTAGGTCCCTAACATGCCCTCCCCCTTGAAAAATAACCTTGTCCTCAAGGCTTGAGATGGTTAAATTGTCACAGAATGGTATTTAGGTCCCAAGTGGCATTTTCTAATGGTGTATCCTTCCATTGAACTAAAACTTCCTTGATGGTGCGTTGACAGAGATGACGCTCACGCTAGTCCAAGACTGCTTGTGGTTGCAACCAAATGGATTCTTCTTCATCCCCAACACAAGGATATTGGTTTGAGTCTAACACTTAGTTCAGTCACCTTCTTTAAGCATGAGATATGGAAAACATGATGGAGCTTAGAATGATTAAGAAGATCTAACTGGTAGGCCATGGACCCCACTCGCTTGAGAATTGAATAAGGACCATAGAACTTGGGGACAAGTTTCTGATAGTGTTAAGCTTTGAGTGAAGTTTTATTGTAAGGTTGTAGACAAATAAACACCTAGTCCCCTTCAGCAAATTGATTTTCTAAACAACCCTGATCTGCTTGTTGCTTCATGCGATTTGGAGACATGACCAAGTTTTCTTTGAGGGTGCAAATAATGGTCACGCAGACTATAAGAGTGGTGTCAACCTCCTAAACCATAGAGACACCTAGCATGCATGAGAGAACCGACAGTGGATTTTTCCCATAGACCACTTAAAAAGGGTTCATACGAGTGGCATTATGGTAAGAGGTGTTGTACCATCATTTAGCCAGGGGTAACAACTGAGCCCGTTGAGTTTGTCAGTCAGATGAAAAACACCTCAAATATGTTTCTAAACACTTGTTGACAACTTCAGTTTCTCCATCAATCTGGGGATTATAGGTGGTGTTAAGATGCAATTGGGTTCCTTGGAGCTTGAACGGTTCTTGCCAAAAATTGTTGGTGAAAGTTGGATCACAATCAGAGACAATAGAATGAGGCATGCCATGGAATTTGAAGATATTATCCATAAAAATTTGATCCATTGTGGATGTTTTGAATGGGTGTTGAAGAGCACAGAAATGATCATACTTGGACATACAATCTACTACAACCATGATGACGGACTTATTTCTTGATTTAGGTAGGCCCACAATGAAGTCCATAGAAATATTTAGGTGGAATGGGAAGTCATTGGAGTGTGCCTAGAGATTCGACAGTTTCTCCCTTATTGCATTGATATATAGGTATCACATTCAACCAAAAAGGTGTGGATGTCTTATTTCATACCTTCCCGGAAAAAAGAACGTTTGACTCGTTCATAGGTTTTGGTAAAACCTAAATTCCCAACTATGGGAGAAGAATGGAGCTCAAATAGCAGAGTGGATTTAGGGAGGAGATTATTTGTTCCAAAAAGTACTTTAGACTGCGATGATCAATTTTAATTTGGAATCATTTCCTTGATAGATAAGGATTCCAGAGATCCGTTGCATGTAGAATAACCAACATTTCCTTTCCATAGATTGATTGGCCCAAATTTCTCTCTGAAAGTTGTTTTCTAGTGAAATCCAAAGGTTGGTCATCTTGCTTGAGGACTGCCCCAATTCCTTTCTATGACGCATTGCATTCTAGGACAAAATTATTGGTGAATTCTGGTAGTGCAAGGCTAAGAGTCATGCACATAGCCTTTTTCAAGGTATGGAAGGATTGATCAGCTTCGGGAGTCCAATTGAATGCATTCTCTTTAAGGAGAGAAGTGTTAGGAGAAACATTTTTTCCATAATTCTGAACAAACTTGCGATAATATCTTGTTAAACCCAAGAAACCACTCAATATTTTAAGAGTTTTTGGGTGAATCTGATCCTTCATAGCTTCAATTTTCTTAAGATCCACCTGTACACCATCCTTGTTGACAATATGACTCGGTTACTCAACTTCGGAGGCTCTAAAATCACATTTATACTTTTTAGAAAAGTTGGTGTTTAGATAGTAGATGGAGAACTTGATCCACATGGGTGAGATGGGCTTGCCAAGTTTTACTATAGATGAGAATATCATCAAAGAAAACTAAGACAAAATGATGGAGGAAGGGACAGAAGACATGATTCATGGGACTTTGAAAAGTGGAGGGGTAATTGCACAAGCCAAAGGGCATGATGAAGAACTCATAGTGACCCTCATGATTTCTAAATGCAGTCTTGGGAATTTCTTCTTACTTCATACATATTTGGTGGTAGCAAGAACGAAGATCAAGTTTGAATTACTAAGCACCACCCAATTCATCCAAAAGTTCATCATTGATAGGAATGGGAAAGTTGTCCCTGATTATGAGTTTGTTGAGGGCAGGAAAATTAGGACACATGCATCAAGTGCCTTATTTCTTGAGTACCATGACTACTAGAGAAGAATAAGGGCTGGTACTCGGACGGATAACACCCGCTTCTAGCAATTCTTGAACAATTTTCTCAATTTCTCTTTTCTAAGCAAAGGGATGATAGTATGGGAGAACATTGTTGATTTTTCAATAATCTAGGTTAAGTATGAAGTTCATTCCATTTTTTCATTTAACTTAACCATAACCAATAATGTTGCAGCAACCAAGATCACAAGAAGAAACACCATGCACAAGAACACAAGAAGTATCCTGGGAAACCCTTCTCAACAAGGGAAGAAAACCCACCCAAAATCCTTTGCTATATTCTTCAAGAGAAATACCTTCACCACCAATAAACCTATCACACAAGAGCGTTCTCAAACCCTAGAAGACTAGCATCCAAGAGAGGTGTGCACTTTTCCCAAGAAGGTGTACTTGTTGAAATTTCCAAACTCACATGAAAGATATGATTCCTCAATGGGGAATTTACCTTTACTTTACCCGACACAAAAGGGCCAACCTCTCTATCTCATAATATAATTAATACTGACCAGATTAATTATCTTTTACATTAATTAACAATTACATTAAGGTGGGGCTGACTTGTACCCTTTACATTACAATTAGGGTTACAAGCATGTCTAAATCTTGAACAATATACCAGGGGATCTCATACACCCACTAGTGCTCATCCACTAGGGGCACATCCATATGGATTTCCATATCTCTGGCTCATGGAATTACACAGAAGAACCACTTCTAGAGATTAGCCACTAGGATCACGTTCACTTGTGCTCATCCACAGGCACGTCCACTCAACATATATTATTTCCCATTGCATTACACATGAGATTCATCTAGAGTTTCTCATCAACTCTCTGCTCAGAGGAGGATAATACATCATCTTCATTTATGTTCTCATGATGATGCACCCAGCACTTTTTGATTTCACATGTTCACCTTGTGCTCCTCCACAGGCACGTCCAACTCTACAGATCTCTTTTCTCATTGTGTTACACAAAAGAATCTTCTGGAGTTCTTCTCAACTCTCTATAAGGAGGAGGCCATCTCTACGTTCCATCTCTGTCTCAGATAGGAACCACACAACCCTCTCAAGGGATTTCTCTCAAGTTTGTAATCTGTAGAATGTCTCATGTAGCTGCAATCATTAACACTCCCTCTCAGCTAGCGAGGCATTCTTCATCATGCCATGTCTCACACGGATGTACTTTGAACTTTGTCTTGGTTGTAGTCATCAACACTCCCTCTCAACTAGGGATGTATTCTTCACCAAGTTAATTTGGTGAAGATGCTTGCAATCTGTTCATGTGTAGGAAGGTATGGCATGTGTACTATTTTCCCTTGCAGCATATCTCTGATATAATGATAGTTCATCTCAACGTGTTTCGATCCATCAAGAAACACTGGGTTCTCCAAGAGATTTACACATGGCCCTTGTTATCATCATAGAAGCTATCTCATGATCAAGTAAATTTGTTAGAAGCTTGTGAAGACACATTGCTTCTCACACTAGATGTTATATACTCTGCTTCTGTGGTACTCAAGGCCACATAGTCTTGTTTCCTGTTGTATCAGGAAACCATGGAAAACTTCGTGGTAAGACAACAATTGTATGTGCTCTTCTGGTCCATTGTTGCTCAATATGTATAGGCATATACCTACAAACTCAATTTCATACTTGGAGGCATACCTTAGACCATATCAAAATTGCACCTTGTGTATATCTCAATACATGCTTTATTGTTCTCTAGTGAGTCTGTCTCAACTAGCTCATGGATTTGCTGAGCATATTCACTGCATAGCATGAATTAGGTCTGGTGTTAACCAGATACATCAATGATCCAATCAGTGGTAGATCAATCTCGTCTGAATCATCATCATTCATTTTCTTCAAATCTATCACGGTGTTTTGTTTTTTTTTGGTATTCTGTCATACTGAACTTCTTTAATATTCCCATTGTATATTTTCCTTGACTTAAGGAAAATCGCATTGGTTCTCTATCATACTTCTTGTCCCAAGAAGTAGTGCATCATACTCATATCCTTCATCTCGAAATCAGAATTCAAAGCTTACTGGTATCCAACAACAAGGCTTTTTGAATAAGTCATCAAAGTTAGGCTCTCGTCGCCAACACTGTAATAATATAGGTTTGGATCAGCAATACTCTTGTTGAAACCCAAACTCATCAATAATCCATTCATATGACATAGTTTCCAACTCATGGGTGGTAATATGGATGGAAGTGTATCGGAATTAATGGATCAAGTGTCTTATCATAGACAACTCCCTCTGTTTGTGAGGATCCTTTGGCTATAGATCTCGCTTTATATTTCTCAGCACTTCCATCAAATGGATGTTTGATCTTATAGATTTAATTGGAAGTTACCTGCAACATACCAGTTATATAAAATATGCAGAACGGAAATAAAATGCTAGAAATGGCAGAATAACAGTAAAATATCCAGCATATTCTTCACAATACACAGAAATGATATACGAAAGAGCAATAGAAAAATCACTTTGATTCAGAAAGCAATGTTCACAGGCCTCTTCAAGGGGGCAACCTCCAGTCGAGCAGTGCTCTGTTACAATAATCTCCAAGCTAGTGTTTTCATACCCTCGACCCTTATTTATACAAAATGTCTATCAAGAGAAGCATCTAGAGGAAGATCCTTCTAGAAGCGGAAGCTTCTATTAGGTCTTCTTACATACGCCTTATTCTATTTTATTGAAAGGCCTTATTAATATTGACCTTTATTACATCTGAATACATTGATCTACCTATGTGCGGGTTAGGACCTTAACATGTCTGCCCCCTTAAAAACAACCTTGTCCTCAAGGCTTGAGATGTGGAAACTGCTACCGAATGGTAGTTGGTTCCCAAGTGGCATCTGCTGGAGTGATATCTTTCCACTGTACTAGCACTTCCTTGATGGTTCTCTGACATAGGCGACGCTCACGCTGGTCCAAAATTGCTTCTGGTTGTAGCCAAATGGATCCTTCTTCAGCTAACTCTAGAAGTTTGGTTTGAATGTGGCACCTAGTACCAATCACCTTCTTCGAGCATGAAACATGAAAAACAGGATGTAGCTTCGACTGACTGGGCAGAGCTAACTGATATGCAACTTGTCCCACACGCTTGAGAACTATGTAAGGGCCATAGAATTTGGGTGCTAGATTATGAAAATGCTCGACCTTGAGGGAAGTTTGCTTATATGGTTGCAGTCTCAGAAACACCTGATCTCCTTCTGCAAATTGACGTTCAGAGCGACCTTGATCTGCTTACTGCTTCATTCTATTATGTGTCATGACCAAGTTCTCTTTAAGGGTACAAAGGATATCCTCTCGGGCTGTAAGTGTTTGGTCAACCGCCTGGACCTTCGAGGTATCCGGTAAGTATGAGAGAACTGAAGGTGGCTTCTGTCCATATACTGTTTCAAAATGAGTCATGTGAGTGGTTGTATGGTATGTAATGTTGTACCACCATTCAGCGAGGGGTAACCATTGAGCCCACTGGTGTTGTTTTTCAGAGGCAAAGTACCTCAGATATGTTTCCAAACACTTGTTGACAACTTCCGTTTGACCATCCGTTTGGGGATGATAAGCTGAGCTGAGATGCAATTGTGTCCCTTGTAGCTTAAACAATTCTTTCCAAAAATTGCTTGTGAAAGTTGGGTCTCGATCGGAAACAATAGAGTGTGGCATGCCATGCATCTTGAAGACCTAGTCCATGAAAATTTGAGCCACCGTGGATGCAGTAAATGGGTGTGGAAGAGCGCAAAAATGAGCATACTTGGAAAGGCGATCCACCACCACCATTATGACTTATTTATTCCCCGATTTGGGTAAGCCTGTAATAAAGTCCATAGAGATATCCTTCCAAATAGCAGGGGGAATCGGAAGCGGTTGGAGGGTGTTTGGAGATTTGACTGTTTCTCCCTTGTTACGTTGACACACCTCACATTCAGCGACAAACTTACGGATGTCCTGTTTCATACCATCCCAGAAAAAAGAACATTTGACTCAGTCATATGTTTTGGTGAACCCTGAGTGTCCCGCTGTGGGTGTAGCATGAACCTCATAAAGCACTATGGATTTGAGCTTGGATTGTTTACTTAAATACAAGCGACCTTTGTATCGAAGCTCATCCTAGAGCCAGGAGTACCCTAGGGGAGTCGGAGCCTTGTTCTACAGTTGCTGGATCAGATGCGAACTTTTGGGATCTTGAAGCCATTCATGGCACACAGCTTGGAGCCAATCGGGTACAATGAAGGAAAGAGAAAAAAGGGATCCTTCGTCTTCATATTTCTGGGACGGTGCATCCACCATGACATTGTCTTTGCCCTTCTTGTAAATGATCTCATAATCGTATCCAAAGAGATTAGTCACCCATTTTTGTTGTTCCTGGGAGGAAATGCGTTGTTCCAGAAAGTACTTGAGGCTTTGATGGTTTGTCTTGATTTGGAAGAATTGCCCCAAGAGATATGGGTGCCACAACTCAACGGCATGCAGAATCGCCAACATTTCTTTTTCATAAATGGGTTTGCCCAGATTCTTTTCAAACAGTTGCTTGCTAGTGAAGGCCAATGGTCGACCCTCTTGCATAAGGACAGTGCCAATTCCTTTCCCTGAGGTGTCACATTCCAACACAAAGGTCTTTGTGAAGTCAGAAAGGGCCAAAACCGGAGTGGTGCACATGGTCGTCTTCAAGGTTTGAAAATCTTGAGCAGCTGTTGGAGTCCAAGTGAAAGAGTTATTTTTTAGGAGATCCGTGAGAGGTGTTGCAATCTTTCCATAGTTCTTAATGAACTTGTGATAATACCCAGTGAGGCCCAAAAATCCCCGCAATCTTTTGAGAGTCTTTGGGTGTGGCCAGTCTTTCATAGCTTCAATCTTTTTCGGGTACACCCTGACACCATCATTTCCCACCAGATGACCCAAGTATTCTACTTCTGAGGCACCAAAAGCACATTTGGACTATTTCAGGAAAAGCTGCTGCTGAGAGAGTAGGCAGAGAATTTGATTCACATGAGTAAGATGGTATGTCCAGGTTTTGCTATACATGAGGATATCATCAAAGAAAACTAAGACAAAATGACGAAGAAAAGGGCGGAAGACATGGTTCATGAGGCTCTGGAAGGTGGAGGGGGCATTACACAAACCAAAGGGCATGACCAAAAACTCATAGTGGCCCTCATGAGTGCGAAAGGTTTTCTTGGGGATGTCAGCCTCTTTCATACGTATTTGGTGATAGCCCAAGTGAAGATCAAGTTTGGTAAAGAATTGGGTGCCACTCAATTCATCCAAGAGGTCATCAATGACAGGAATGGGAAATTTGTCTTTGATGGTTAGTTTTTTGAGAGCATGGAAGTCAAGACACATTCTCCAAGAACCTTCTTTCTTCAGTACCATGACGACCGAAGAGGAGTAAGGGCTCATACTAGGATGGATGACTCCGGCAAGAAGGAGTTCCTGGACCATTTTTTCAATTTCATTTTTTTGTGCAAAGGGGTGGCGA